>WIGO01000048.1:0-43135 GCA_014235945.1 Colletotrichum plurivorum
CCCCGTGGCCTGACCGGGCGGCCAGTAGGTGGTGTAGTAACCGGCGCGGTAGGCCGAGCTCCGGGGTCGCCCGGAGGTTGATGTTCATGATGGAGGTACGGGTACTTCGTTGCAACTATAATGAATCTCCTCGCTCTTCGTTCATGTTTGCAATTATTGGTCATTCAACTGGCTTCAGTTGGCCCTGGCTATATTGTCACCAGCGCGAGCCGTTTCATTGCTATCAAAGCCCTCACTCGCAACCACGAGAAGCTGGGATTTGCCTCGTCATTCAGGAGACTCATTCGCGCTTGGGGGGCACATTATTTTCGATTCCTCATACCGCTGAAGTGACAGGATAGCAGTCAAGAGCGGAACGGTCCAAAATGCCCAAGCAGGAGGCGAACACAAGATCGTCTGTCACCGGGCTATGCTGTCGTTGGTTTTGAAGTACGATGAATGTTCCCTCGCACGACGTGTTCATTCAGAGAAGATACAAAGACAAGCAAGGATTCAAAAGGGGAGGGAGAGAGACGATGAGGGAAAAAAGGGGAGGAAAAGACAAAAAGGAATGGGGCCAGAAGGATTCGAACCATCGACCTCTCTGCCGGTATAGATACTATAATGATACTTGTAACGATATAACCGACAGAGCACTCTGACCACTGAGCCACAGCCCCTTTTTGCATGTTTGTTACTATGGACTGGGTTGAACTGAATTCTAAAGGCATTGTTGCATCGGAGAGATGGAGAAGCTTGCCTCCGGTGGCGTTGTGATGGCGCGCTGCTGCCTTACGAATGTGGCAGAACACGGGTTATCTCGGAGCCTCAGCTCCACTGGGATCTTGATAGCAGCGGCGGGCTTTCTTCGGAGCCTGGGTAGCGGAGACTCAGGTGCTGAGAGTTAACCTCAGGAGTTGCGGGAGCCTTTCGGTATCACGTTGGGAGCAGGACGCTATGTCACGAGAGCGAGGAGCTGGTGCTCCTCAGCGCAGATTAATGGTCCTTGGAGAGTTTTCTATGGAAAGCTAGCAACGTGGTTTATGACAAGATCATACGTCTTGACGCTGTGTACACAATCTCGGCGAACAACGTTGGCAATACCAAGCCCCATACATGACCGTTTGACATGGATATGGAAGGAGCAGACGAAGGGTCTGCCTCGCTGGTAATGAGGCACATCGACCCGATAGTCCCATGAAATGCTACGAATGAGCGCCTTGCCAGCTGTCCCTGAGCAGAAGCCCGGTTTTCTGGCGAGCGCCTTCATCAGAAGACGAAACTCGGGTCCTCATTTGATGGAAATCCCGGGGCCCTCTATTGTCATAGCTCAAGGATGTCGAGAAAAGCGAGGGAATTAGCCGAGTCTAAGCCCAATAGCCTCTGAATATGGGTTTATTGATCGCCGTCTACTCAGTTGATGGCTATGGGCCGGGATCGGAACCGTACATCCCACGGGCATCCTCGTGGTCGTTCCGCGTCGCCGACAACTTCGCCGTGAGAGATGGATGAAATTGTTCACCTTGCTTGTACAAACTTGTCAGGCGGGGAGTATGCGGTCTCGGGCTCGCTGGACATCGCCGCTATTCACACAGGCTTCGAGGCACGCTCAAGGGGTGTGACGAGTTGGTATCGTGCCTATGTAGGACACCACCGAACCTGCTCCCATCATCGATCAGTTCAGTCGGCCAACCCTATAGTTACCGGCCGAGATCCCTTTCGCAGTCTCCCACGAGAAGGGTCTCCCCCCATGCAGTACGGCTCTCAATGCCTCACAAAACCCTCAATTCTCCATGTGTTTTCGGAGCCGGACTCTCCGGTGAAGTGGATCCAGAGATGCATCGCAGCCCCGCCCCGTCCCGCACCTTTCCGGGACCGCAAGACAGCAGAAATACAGCCGATATGGCACGTGGATAGATGCGGGCTCAGGGGAGACTGATCGACAGTACATGAGATGAAGTGGATCACGATGAGCCCGCGCGCCAGCCCCTTGACCAGTGACGTATCGCCGCACGAAGCTTTCTTGGCCGACTGTGCGGGCCGGAGAGTATGCCTTTCTCTCGTAGCTCGCGTTTCCAAAATCACTTGCAGAGTCCGAGCCGAGCCGGAAGCCGCAAAAAGTTTCAACGATATGAGGTAGATCAGACGAGGGGGGACGGACGGCAGGTGGCAAACGTAGACGGCGGTGGTGGGCAGTAGCTTCGCTCAGCGCGTAGCTTGATAACTCGGACGTTTTTGCCGTGTTCCATGCAGATGGAACGACAAGAAGGCTGACCATAAACTCTGACTACTTCGCCAGAAGTTTCCCTCCTCCGAAGATCTAGACTTTTTGGACATCGAGCCTCGTTGTCGTCGTCGCCCGGGCCAGATAGGTATCCAGGAACCGGACCATAGCGATCGCCACCCGTCCGGAATTCGAGGCCCGAACCGCGACGAGAAAACGAGAGCACGAGAAGATGGATGTTTTGTTTCAAGAGTCAAAACATGGCCAAGACGGGGGCAGGGAAAACACACAGTAGGCTGGGCGTCACTGCAAGCGAGCGAGCCGTCTCCGTGACGGTCTCCCCCTCTCGTGATCTTCGGCTCCGGATGGAGACGGGCAAAACCATTCTCGCTCACATGACGGCCGATCATCTCCCAGTGTCCCTGCCATGACCCCCCAGTCCATCCATCTGTCTAGTCCTGGTCGTTGTGTATCGTCCCTTTCTCCGCTGCTCCAGCATCTCCATGGAGATGCAACTCCCCGAGTGATCAGCCACGGGTGCAGCAAGCAAGTCCGGGGGAAAAATCCGCGCTAGTGACGCTGGACGGTTGTGGGGCTGCCGCGTTGCCGATGTGCCGCCAGCATCCGCCGTCCCTTTTTTGTTCCTTTCTCAGAAAACACCACATTTTCCATCAGTGTGTCTCCAACGCGTGCCATCCATGCCCTGCTCGTCCGGGAGCGCGGGAACATTAGGTAACAGCAACGCACATGTTTGGCTTGACGGGGGTCCAGCCTCTGCTAGACGGGATTTAAGCTCATGGACGAGAGAGGAAACGGGAGGAGGCTCTTTGGGACGACGACGACATGTCTCTCCGAGAACGACATGGGCTATTCCGTAGGGAGGCTTTGGGAAAGGCTTGGAGCGCGCACTAGGAATAGAAAAAGGGGGTGTGTTCGAAATGACAACATTTGAGGCGGGAATTGGCCAAACGCAAACGCAAACGCAGGGCAATTTACAACGTCCTGGACATCTCCGAGGGGGAAGGAAGAGGCTAGTTTCTCCCCTCCGAATTCCAGCCGCCGGGCGGTGCCGCGGGCTGTCTTACAAGGAACAGACCACTAAGCTGGAATATTGTCCCATTCGTGTGGTGGTGGTGGATTCTGTCCTTTTGCGCCTGGGGCACCTACCGTGCTGCCCCTCATCCCAAAAGGCATCACACGGACAGCAAAACACCATGGCAGGTTTTACGACGCTTGGCGGACCGCCTGATTATGACGACGTTCCGCCCGGAGGCTTTTGCTGCGTTCTTTATGTCCGTCTGCCCTGTCGCTGTCCGATTTTTGATTAATTAAACCTGGGGTAGAATGGCACGTCGCAAGGCCCTGGCCGTAACACAGTTAGGGGGATTGCGTAGTGTAGGGTGCTCATGTGATGTTTGTGGCGTCTCATCCCGCGGAGATCCAGAGATCTCAAAAGGCATGTTGATCCTCTTCGTCCTCCTCCTTCCCCTCATTTGCGCAACCCCGTAATGCAGTGATCTACGGCACAGGCTAGACAGGCTGGCTAGTGTAGGTGACATGACGCCGCCTCGTTATCGAGAATGCGGGGAGGGTTGATTCAAAGTCGCAAACTCGATTGGGCGTGAAAGTCCGGGGAAAGAGTGGGCAAACGAAGACGAGCGGTTAGATAGCGACAAGATTACCAAGGTTTCACAAGGCTCACTTGTAAGTGGAGGGACGGGATCATGACCACGTGGTGCTAGGCACGAGAAGCTAGCAGCAGCAGGTAGTAACAGGGGGACGAGGTTGGACGTGACTGACGCGCTATCGTACGCGCTCTGGCTCGGGCATCAGACATTCTGGAATGCTATCCCGCCTCGTCTTTCCCATCCCTCGGACTCTGGGCAAGACCGAGACGAAGAAACAAAGACGTCTGTGGACAATAAACACGGCATTAAGGTTGGACGAATGGCGGATTTGCCGACTACGAAGTCGCTCTCTCCATCTCCCTCTCTCATACACCCACAGACATCGTCAAGCTTGAGATGCATCGCGCTGTCAGGATCGCCAAGACGAGCGGGGGGCAATGGAAACGGAAATTCGAGTGCAAAGGACGCAGAGCCAGCCCTTCTTGGCAGACAATCATCAAAATCCCGTGATGGCAGTGCGACAGGGTGACTGAGGTAGACAGAGACAGAGATGGGGATGTTCCCGGTCGAGTTGAACCTGCCATGGCCGTTGGCAAGTTTGACTCGGGGCCTGGGCGACGAAAAGTCAGTTCATTTAAGATTTTCGCCAGTCGGTCCCTCTCGCTGAAGTTCGGACTGCTGTTTCAAACCACGAGCCCGTCCGGCCGTCTCTCCAGGATGGATGGGACGGACGGCTTTTGGCAGACAAGCAGGATGCACTCGCGTTGTCCATTTCGGCACATTCGTGGGAGTGAGTCACTGCTGGCGATGAGGCGCGAAGCCTCAAGCCCTTCTCGGCGATGCAGTTAGGAAAGCCGGTTCGGCCGACGACGTCCGGAACGTCGGTGACTCAGTGATCGTCACTGCGAAGTCGGGCGGCGCTCGGCAGGGACGCCGGCGGCGCTGGCTCGGGATGGTTCCCGGCTCACCGAGGGATACCTACCTACGCTGACAGAAGGGGGTTGGATGGAAACCGTCGGCATCAGGCGGCCGGGGCGATGGTCAGTCTTCCGCGGCTGGCCGTTCCGGCGGTGACAGAAGCCGGCCCTGTAACTCCTGTGATGTACCAGAGGTACCTTTCCCTCGTCTACCACGGACTGGAGAGCTCCGCACCGTCAAAACATGCTCAGAGCCAAGGGAAGAGGGGATTTAGGGGTTCGATGTTGACATCATGCAAGCCAACCCTCCCGTACGATGAAATGTATCCCGTGGGGGCAAGGAGTCGCACAAAGAAGGAAAGAGAGAAACAAAGAAAAAAAAGTGCCCGTAATACCCTGGTCGTTGCAGGGCTGCAGGAACTGTGGTCCGTTGCCCAGATTGGGGATAGCGCCGAGATCGGGGTCTTGGGTGCGACGGCCTGGATCGTGATGGAACGGTTGGATCTGAATCCCTCTTGGCCTCGAGAGGCAGGTTGGATTCAAGGTTCTGGACTCCGTTGTTAGTCACGATGACGGCCCAAACAGAGAAGCGGATGGTTCCCCGGGGTTTGGGTGAGAGTCTCCAGTTTCTCGTCTCCATTTGCTGCAGGTGTGGCAGTTGTTGGCACATTGTGGTGGAATCAACGAAAGAAGTTCAAACTTGTAGCTACCCACGGGGTAGGAAAGAGCAGGGGAAAATTTTTCAGGTCCCGTCCAGCAGGTCCAGCCTGTTGGTTGAGCCTCTTTTCGACGAGAAGTTGCAAGCATCGTGAACAAAATGGCTCCAACAACTCCAACAGACTCCAACACAGGTCCACAACCTAGCAAAAGCCTCACAAAAACCCACCGTAAGCCGCGAAGGCGTGCTGGCGTAGCTCTCCCGTTACAGTAAGGCGTAGGTGACAGGCCAACTGGAAAAGAAAAGGTCCGTCGAAAATGGACGAGCAGGTGACACCGTCAGTACGTAAGAGAAACACCCCCCATTGGTCAAAATACCTTGGAAGTGGAGTTTTGTTTCCCGCCGTCCCGCTCCCCCCGTTTTTCTCTAAGTTTTTTATTTTTGTTTCCGTGCAGTGACAGTGACAGTCATGGACCTCTCTTCCCGGTTCACGATCCCGCCCACACCCACTCCCCGCCACCACGTTGTCTGTGCTTTTGGGACGGGGCGGCGGCGTCCAGACCTTTTGGCGGGAGCGAGCACGTTGCGGAAAGAAAATTTTCATGCTGGCAAGGTACTTGCGCAGAGAAAATTTCGAAAAACTGAATGCGGCTCCATAGTGAAATGGAGGTCCATGGCTTGGCGATCCAAAAACTTGAACTTCGCTCGCTTAACCCCCCGCTGCTAGGTACTAATGGCCGTGACGGACGGACGTGCACCACGAACGGGATCTGCCCCTTCCGTTACAGACGCTTTGGTGGAGCCGCAAGAGACCGTCCGCGAAAACGTCCAAGGAGGGAAATGTTCTCGATCGTTCTTGGCCCCCAGGTGGTACGACGACGGAAGTTTTGGGACGGAGTAAGAGCGAGAGGGAGGAAGGGGGGATCTGAGATCTGATCTCGAGACCCAAAACCAAACACGAGATTCGCCGTGCCGAGGTCGGGGCGTAAGCAAAAACGAGGAGGCACGGAGACGCCGTCGATACGGGAAATGTGATGAGAATAGCCACAGGCAGTCTGTCAGCTTACACGCGATGAACTCGCCCTTGCTTGCCGAACGAAGTGCGGCGACGGCGTCAACGGCCCCGGGCGCTGTTCATGCGAGTCAACCGAAGTGAAGGAAAGGGACAAAGCTGGATGAACGATAGAACATAGCTGGCTGACTGACTGATGCCAAAAGTCCGAGGGCGCGCATTGTTCTCGACGACACGGTCGACGGACGGACTCGAGAAGTAGATGAACTGAGTCGCCGGAAAACAAGGAAAAAGAAACAAGTAAACGAAAAACAGGCCGGGCGGAAGAGGGTTGTCATTGTCGTTCGTTGAAAGGCCGTCACGATGTCACCAGCTACGGGCGGCTCCGTGGTCATGTGCCCTCATCACCTTCGAGCAGCCTGTTTCCCCAGTTTCTTGGACAGAAAGCCTGATCTCTCTCCCCTCTTCATTTGCCCATGGGACTGGCCCATGGGCACAGTTCTCCAGGTTCCTCCTCCGCCTTTTTGCCCAGCTATGCCCAGATGGCCTCATAACAGATCATGCTGTCACAGTGGTCTTGGTTAGGTAAGCTGGCTAGGTGCCTAGGTTATGGCGGCTCCGCATCTCCTCGGCAAGGTCGATCACGGACGGGACGAACAGAAATCGTACCACATGGCATTGTGCGACGGTGGACGTTTTCGTTGGCAGGAAACAATGGGCGTTTTTCCCATCTTCCCATCCCATCTGATCTGCGCTACGCTACTGCTGCCACGCAATACCTGCATCGCATCATCCCGACGGCGGCTAAAGGAAGTCGCAAGTGCAAGCAGGAAACAGCTCTGGGCGTTGCATTGGCTGCACTAATAGCTCCTCACCATACACGTACGAGATTTCGTGATGCTGGCACACGGGACACCGACACGTACGTGGACCTTAGCCAAGGCCGTCTCTGGTCAAGACGGGGGGGGGGGGGGGGGGCGTATAAGCAGGGGAGAAGCAACGCCGGTGCCATGAGACGGTGATGATCTCAGGAAAAAGAGGATACTGTTCAGAACTGAGGACGTGTGCGGACTGAGGACCTGGATGGACAGGATTGCGAACAGGGGTAGCAACAGCATGATGCCATCCGCCGCTCATTCATCCTTTCGACCCAACCCACCCGTGGAACATCGTGGAGCAATGCGGTCCAGTCACTCGTCGCGGCTCCGTTCACGTTTCTGCTTGCTGTTGCTGGTTTCGTTGCATCCAGCGGGCTGTGACTCTTTGCTGGGCCCCTCCATTGCGACGCGGTGCCCCTGGCGTTGCGCAATTGTGGGCGACCGGGCACTAGTTGCTGGAGGCGCAAATCCGCCGCTGAAGCTACCTACCTAGGTACCTGTGGTGGAAGCTGGTTGTTCCCTGGAGCGGTCAGGTACGGTACAGCGACCTACCTATGTACCTCGAGTATAGGGGGGGGTTGAGGTTGAGACAAAGAGTGAGGTACAGTACTTGCTCTAGGTACGTATTAGACCTACCGAAAGCCATCTGAGATTCAGCAGTCTGACCGCCGTTCCCTGAAGCCAAGGTGCAGCATCTTGGTTGCCCTCGAAATGAGGTAATGGCAGAGATCAGAATCTGGGGAGATGGAATCTGTCGATGCTACGCACAGAAGGAGAGAAGAAGAGCAGAGAAGGCTGTAGCAAGAACACCTCGGACGAGAAAACGTGCAATATGATGATTGAGAAGCAAGGCAAGGTCACCTGGGCTGTTTAACCCATGGAAAAGCTACCTTGAGTACCTGTGGCAGGGTCCCGTCGCCTGGGCAAAGCGAAAAGTCCCCTCAGTGGGACGGGCACTTCCTAGGTGACCTTTTGTCGCTCGGTCCATCCTCAGTCGAGGGGGAACCGCTGGGCTGTTGGCTGGGCGGGGAGCTACCAGGTCCAGTGTCGCGCCCATGTGAGCACCGAAAGGTCTAGGTACTTGCAGTACATGGGCACACCAAGGCACGCCAAGTTCCCTGTAGTTGAGGATCCATCTGGCGGTGGATCTCCCTTTTCACAGTTTTTTCTCACACGAACTCGTGGCTACAGGGCGTGCGCTGTCCAGCCGTCTCGGCTTGGCTTCCTATTCACTGCCTTCACTGTGGTGGTGTACTACGGTTAGGTACTTGCCTAGGCCGGTGACTGACGGGCTGGATGCTGTAGCGGAGCCGGCCCTCGTTTCTCGTGACACATAATTACTCGATGAAAAGCTTGACCATCACGAGCTGGCGAGACCTAATAACGCGACGTTCCTGTGCCCTTTTTTGTGTCAGTCATATATAACAGCTTGAGCAGTGACCATCTTCTTACCGGATTGCCTCCTTCGCTTGCCATTGCAAACTCGACGATACCTTCATTGCCAATTTTGGTACTTTGTCATCCGTACACACCACACCACCACCAACAAACCTGCATTAATACCAAGAGGGAACGCTACGCCCGCTTGTACCCTCCTCTACGACTTACACCGGAAAGCCTCTCCCTCCAGAAGCCCAAAGCCACAGCCACAGGCTCTGTTTGAAAAGGACAATTTCTCGCGAACATCAGACCGCCCCGTTTCGTCTGCCTCGAAGAAAGCGACGACGAGCCGCAACGACATCATCGGCCTCCAAGCGAACCAAACGCTCCGAAGTCAAAAAAAGAACGAACCCGAACAGAAAACGAGCCCCTTTCCCAAGCAAGGGTCACAAGTTCGAGAACGACGTCGAAGGACACACAAAGAAGGAAAAAGGTACAAAGAGACTGGGCACCCCACCACCAGCAAGTCAGTCATCAGTCGGTCGTCAAGGGACAGAAAAACGCATCAGCAGACCTCTTGCAACCCCTGTCTCTCTCCGCCGTATTCCGCAATACTCGCAGCAACCGGCGCCATCAGCTCGGCTCAGCTCAGCCTAGGTCCCCGCATCTACCTCGCCCATCCTTCGGGATCCGGCGCATCGTTGCCTTCGGGTTTTGTCCATTTTCTTCTGGCGAAGCCCATATTACAGCCGGGCCCTCGCGCCCAAACAGACGTCACACCACTTGTCTGTACACATCACCACCAACCACAACTCTTACCTACAAAGGTACCTTGCTTGCTCTCGCCTGCATTAGTACCTCTCCCTTATTACCAAGTTTTCTCGGCCGCATAATACCCTTGTCCGAGTCGACTCTATTACCGCCAACGCATCTTGGGCGGCTACCAACACATCACCCCTCAGGGAATAATAAAAGAAGCTGCAAAATCCGGGGAAGAAGGGCACACCACCTTCTCCCGACACCACATCAACCATGCCCCACAGAGTCGCCAACTTCCTGACGGAGAACTTCAACGTCTCCGCCCTCAAGGCCATCCGCCACCAGACACAGAGCCACAAGCAGCAGCAACAACAACAGCGCAAGCACCACCACAACAACAACAACAACAACAGCAACAGCAACATCCAGGACCAGGGCCTCCTGCGCAGGCCAATGCCCCTCGACCGCCACTCCTCCTACTCGTCCGATGACGGCGAGCACATCCCCTACAACGCCATGTTCGCCGAGCCCGCAGACCACCTCGTCCGCGAGAAGAAGCAGCACAAGGACCACCACCACCACCGCCTATCCCTCCCCTTCGGCCGCTCCAGCAGGGACGCCCACGAGAACCCCCACGCCGGCCTGGACCTGAAGATCGAGAGCCCGCCCATCGTCTTCTTCGGCGACGCCGAGTCCTCCACCGGCGCCCTCGTCTCGGGCCAGATGTTCCTCGACGTCCGCGACGACCACCTCGAGGTCGAGTCCTTCGAGGCCAAGCTCAACATCCACGTCCACCAGAAGCGCCCCTTCACCAACCACTGCGCCGACTGCGCGAACCAGTACACCGAGCTCAAGCGCTGGACCTTTTTGGGGGGTCCGACCACCCTCAAGAGGGGCCTGCACCCCTTCCCCTTCTCCATCCTCCTCGAGGGCCACCTCCCGGCCTCCATGGACACGCCGGTGATGTCCATCGCCTACGAGTTCCGCGCCGAGGCCGTCCTCGCCAAGCCCAGGCCGGGCGCCGCCCAGCCCCCGGCCCCGCTCCGCTTCGAGCACAACTTCGACGTCAAGCGCTCCCTCCACGCCCCCGAGTTCCCCCACCACTCCGTCCGCGTCTTCCCCCCGACCAACATCAAGGCCAGCGCCCACTACAGCCAGGTCGTCCACCCGGCCGGCACCCACAACGTCTCGTTCCGCCTCGACGGCCTCACCACCGCCAACCAGGCCAACAAGACGGTCGAGTTCTGGAAGCTCAAGAAGGTGACGTGGAAGCTCGAGGAGACGATCAAGACCGTCGCGCCCTCCTGCGAGCGCCACGCCCCGGCAGGCGCGCAAGCAGGTCAAAAGGGCGTCGCGCGCTCCGAGACGCGCGTCCTGGGCGAGAAGTACATGCACGACGGGTGGAAGTCCGACTACGGCTCGGCCGACGGCCACGTCGAGTTCGAGTTCGACTACGGCGTGCTGGCCACGTCCTCGTCCAAGCACGGCCACCACGCCCCGCGGTACGCCTGCGACGCCAAGAGCAGCGACGGCACCGAGGTCTCGCACGCGCTCATGATCGAGATGGTCGTGTCCAAGGAGTGGGCGCCCGCGGGGAAGCCGCACCTCGCGACGCAGACCGGCACGGGACGCATCCTGCGCATGCACTACCACGTCCTGCTCACCGAGTGCCCCGGCCTGGGCGTCAGCTGGGACAACGAGGCGCCGCCCGTGTACCAGGACGTGCCGCCCAGCCCGCCTTCCTACCCGCGGGAGCTGCGGCTGCTGGCCGAGGAGGAGGCGCCCGAGTACGACAGCCTGGAGTCCCTTGACGGACACAGCGCAGAGGGGTCGAGGCGGGGATCGCAAGAGGGGAGGAGTTGAGGAAAGAAATTAGGAGACTGGAAGAGGAGGGTTCAACGAAGCATCACTGGGAAACAAACGGGAACAACAAAAGTTTTTGATTTTGGGATATTTTCTTTTCTTTGGATTTACTGCGCATTATACCCCCCACCTCAGGTCAGAGAACCGGGCGTCACCAGACTATATTTTTTGTTTATCCATTGAGGAATTACCACGAGACAGCGGAGGATACCAAAATGTCTCCTCTAATATTTTTCTTATTTCAAGCGTGGCATTTTTCTTGAAGTGAAGTGGGATTTTGGGAAAGACCGAACAGATTCGGCATCATCACGAAGGCGTTTTTGGTTCTCGGATACCAAGAGGTTTCCTGTCCGCGGCGGACGAATACAGCAGTTGCAGCTTTCACATGAAGGACTACAGAGCAGAACAGAAATAATATGACATCACCACCCACAACTTGCCAAAATTGCCAAATCGAGAAAAAACAAATGACCATCGAAGATCTGAAAGCTGTGAATTGACTTTTGTTGTTGCCGTCTTGGCAAGATCTCAAAGTTGCGGGAATCTGTCCCCCGAGTAGGTCTACTGAGTCGTGATGTGTGTGTGTGTGTGTGTGTGTGTGTGTGTGTGTGTGTGTTTGGGCAGTGAAGCTACTTAGTGACATGTGAATATGCCCGAAGTGCGGCTCAAGTCAGACACAAGGGTATCGTAGATATTGCAAGACTCAGACTAAACATCAACGCCTTAAACGGGAACGGTTTCTGCGAGACGGTTTTTGGGCCTGGGTTTCCCACGCGGGGATGATGGTGGACGGGTTGACGTTAATCTTAACTAATGATTACACAACCGAAACTGAGCGAGAGTCTAGACCGTCGCGCTCACTCCCGATTTCTGGGCATAGCAGAGCCCAACGGCGGGACGCAGCTGTCTGGCTTCGCTTGCTTGGGGATCTGCTAACGGTACCAGGGGTGGCATGAACGGGAGGTCACAGCTCGGTGGACTTGCGCATGTTTTGGCGGTGGAGAGAGGCATGTGGTTCAAACTTCGTGGAACTCGTCACCGAGCTACAGAGTGTATGCGGTGTGCGTGGCGGTTTGATATGTGACGGACCGACGGTGTGCGAAACCAAGCGGATAGATCCGCTTGGGTGTTGCAGCATCTCGAGGTACCGTTACCTAAGGTGCAGCAGACGAGACGGTGTGGCCGTTTAGACATTCGGAGGTCACGATAGTTCGGGCGCAGCAGCATTGAGAAGGGGAAAAAAAGCTCAAGGCCCGCGCCGGCGTCCAAAGTTTGCCGGTCGGCACCGGGCCGGTCAAAGTTCAGGCGTTTTTTCGACTTGCAAAATGCTCGGAAGCAATCCCGGAGGCCACACCCCTCGGACGAGGTGGCCGAGGTCGAGCCAGAGTCGCGCGGCGTGCCAGGGCCCGGCACACTTCGTGGGCTGTTTGGGCTCGGGGCCGGCCGTTGCGAGTGACAAGGGAGGGAGGGAAGGTCAGGCACGATGTGGTTACGGGGATACCCGGACAAGGACATCCACCATGGATGACTGAAAGGCTAGAATCTTCGTGGGTTTTTATTACGTCAGACCTTGGGCTCGGGAAGAGTTCCGGGCGGCGGCAGACTTCTGTCGAATGTACTGTACCTACCTGATTGACATCGGTGATCTGTCTGCCTTGGTGTAAGTCTATTCGATGGCTTGAAGCCTTGAACGGCGTCTTTCCGAGATCATCGGGATTTGGCAGTGGTGCTCGGGGCAAGCAAGGCGGGTAGGAAAAAGTACTTTTCTTCTATTTTGCTCCTCGCGTTCGCGGCTGACATGACCTATTTTGACGACTTTTGAGATTTTTCCCACTCTGTAGTAAATAGACGGGATGTGTTCCCGATCAATGCCACAAAAACCAAAGTGAAAATCGAGAGGCTCCGCTTCAATCATCTTTTTTTCCCTTGGGACTTCCCCGGGAGAGAGAATTCTCTTGAAGAAAATTTCTTTCCCTCAAAACGCTTGCCCACTTCGTTTGTTGGCAGGAGAGACTAAAAGACCCCTGGCAATGGATCGGTTCAGGCTTCCCGAGCGGATCGACGGGGAAGTACCCTTGGCGCGTCTCCATTCATTCCAAGGAAATTTTTTCTCCTTCTCCTTCCATTTTTCCCTTTGTATCTTTTCTTCCTGCAAGCTCTTTGAGATCCATGTGTACTTTCTGGAAAGAAAAATTGAAGACATGATCCCCGCCATGGTCTCCATTTCCACCAGGGCAGAGGTGGGTCACCGTCAACCCACAACACCCACGCCCGGTGACGCCCTGGTGGAGAAGTCTTTCTGTGGAAGACAGAGAGACACTGAGTGTATGGGTACGGTGAGTCAAGCGAGGGCGTCTGCCGTGCCACTCGAGCCCCCCACTAGCGCACACAAAGTGAACAGGAGCAAACAACACAACAATGCAGAACCCACACCGAGATGAAAGAGAACTGTATCCCACAGAATACACGACCCGTCTCCACCAAGGCAAGATGGGCCACAATCTGCTCGTCCGTCGACATCCACCAAGCAAGCAACGGCCGACTGGCGCAATGGTAGCGCGTCAGACTTCTAATCTTGATCAACCTCCTCGGTTCGACTCATGATCAGTTGGTTAATCTGAAGGCTGCGGGTTCGAGACCCGCGTTGGTCATTTTCTTTTGCTTTATTTGGTATTGTACTTTTTGTTTTGGCAGCCGAGATGCCTTGCGTTGTGCCTCTGTTAGCTTTTTAATTTAAGTAGTGGCTAGTTTTTTCAAGTTTGTCAACTGGTATTATTCTTCTTTAGAACGATGCAGTGACGACGTGTTGCTTTCCTTCGCCTTAAGTATTAATGAAACATCAGCAGTTCCCACTTACACACATACGTATACAATTTCTCCCTGTGGCAGTGTTGAATAGCTGATTTTCCCCTCTGATAAGATTGCGGTGGTCCGGTAACGCGAACGCCCGGCTCGGCGTAAGTGCCGGCGCGGTGAGGGGCGGTTTGGTCCGCGGGCTTCGGCTCTTGGCGGCGGACTCGCGGACCCCATGTCAACCAACACCGAACACCGCAGTGAGAGCCGCGATGCGGGAAGGAGCGCCGCGTCAACGGCCGACGCGAGAGAAGAAAATAAGGAATAAAAGAAGCGATTTTCGCGTGAAGCAATGGCCATGGAGATTTCGTTCGCATCACTTAGACGTTGCACCTGCGCCAATTGTATTGCATCTCATTCTGTCCATGATCTATCTAGCTCTTTGCAACCCTTACTTTAGAAGTTTGCAACTCTCAGGCCCCTCCCTTATCATCAATCTTGACCCCCTTCCCGGTTCCTAATACCACCTTCACTGGAGAGTCCACAAATCCCCTCGTCCAAAACACACCATGTCGAGCCCCGACGACAAACCCATCCTCCCCCGCCAAGACGACCTAACAGACCTCGCCCGGCACCTAACTCAAACCTCCGCCCACATCACCGACGAGATCAAAGCCTACGACCCAGACCCGGGCTCCCATCTGGATCCCCACTCGCCCTCCTTCAACGCCCGGGCCTGGGTCAAGGCCCTCATCAAGCTCGCGGAAACAGACCCGGAAGCCGCGCCCGCCCGCTTCCTCGGCGTGGCCTTCAAGAACCTGAGCGCCTACGGCTGGAGCACCAGCGCCGAGAGCCAGCCGACCGCGTCCAACGTCGTGGTGGGCGCGATCTCGTCCCTCGCGCGCGCGGTGGGCGCCGTCCGTCGCGGTAGGCGTATTGACATCTTGCGGGACTTCGAGGGCGTCGTGGAGGAGGGGGAGTTGTTGCTTGTTCTGGGCCCGCCTGGGTCTGGATGTTCGACGCTGTTGAAGACATTGGCTGGTGAGACGGCGGGGTTTAAGGTCAGCGAGGATGCTTACCTCAACTATCGCGGTATGTCTCATGGTTACTCATCTCCTCAAGGGTTCATGTGTTTGACCAACCCCTTTCTCCAGGCATCGACCGCAAACACATCCACTCCTCCCTCAGGGGTGAAGTCCTCTACAACGCTGAAACCGACGCCCACCTCCCGCACCTCACCGTCGGCGAGACCCTAACCTTCGCCGCGCAGTGCCGCTCCGTCCGCCACGTGCCGGGCGCCTTCTCGCGCCAGCGGGCCGACGACGCGATCCGCGACGTGATGATGGCCATCTTCGGCATCGGGCACACGTTCGACACGCGCGTCGGCGATGAATTCGTGCGAGGGGTCAGCGGCGGCGAGAGGAAGCGCGTGAGCATATGTGAAGCTGCGCTTGGTGGTGCTAAGCTGCAGTGCTGGGACAACTCGACCCGCGGGCTGGACAGCGGCAACGCGGTTGCGTTTTGCGAGAATTTGAGGTTGCAGGCGGATGTTGTTGGGGTCGCTGCTGCTGTGGCTATATATCAGGCGCCTCAGAAGGCCTACGATGTGAGCTGCTTGGTTGCTCAGGGGCCGGTGGAGAAACTTGCTGATTCCTCTGCTAGCAATTCGATCGGGTGACGGTTCTATATGAAGGGCGACAGATCTTTTTTGGCAAGACCTCGGAGGCGAAGCCTTACTTTGAGAGCTTGGGGTTTGAGTGTAAGCAGCGCCTGGACAGCCCTTTGATCCAGGCTTCTTAGAGCGGCAAGACTGACACTCGTCACAGGTCCCGACCGCCAAACGATCCCCGACTTCCTCACGTCCATGACCAGCCCAAGCGAACGCCGCGCAAGACACGGCTTCGAGGCTATCGTCCCCCGCAGCCCCGACGAATTCGCCGTAAGATGGCGCAGTAGCCAGGCCAGACAAACACTCCTGCAAGAGCTAGACGTCTACGAAGCAAAGCACTCCCCCTCCGCAGCCCGTCTCGACATCTTCGAAGAGTCCCGCCGCGCAGAGCAAGCAAAACTCCAGCGCCCCTCGTCCCCGTACACCATCTCGTACCCTCAGCAGGTCCGGCTGGCCCTGTGGCGGGCCTACCGGCGGCTGCTCGCGGACCCGGGCTTCACCATCGCCTCGCTGCTTTACAATGTTATTGTGGCGCTGCTGCTGGGGAGCATGTACTACGACCTCGCGCCGGACACGTCGTCGCTGTACTATCGCGGGGGCATCATTTTCTTTGCGATTTTGTTCAACGCGTTTGCGAGTCAGATAGAGGTAAGGAAGACTGCAAAAACACTCTTGATGTAACGACTGCTGACCACGGACAGGTCTTGACGGTGTACGCCGAGCGCCCCGTCGTGGAGAAGCACAACAGATACGCCTTCTACCACCAGTCCGCCCAGGCCATCGCCAGCTTCGCCGTCGACCTGCCGTACAAGACGGCCAACATGGTTGTCTTCAACCTCGTCATCTACTTCATGGCCGGGCTGCGCCGCGACGGGGCGGGGCCGTTCTTCTTCTTCTGTCTTACGACCTTCACGCTCACTCTCGTCGTGTCGTGCCTGTTTCGGTGTCTTGCCAGCGCGACACGAACAGCGTACCAGGCCATGGTGCCCAGCGCGATCCTGAGCCTGGGGCTGATGATTTACACGGGGTATACCATCCCCGTGGGATACCTGCCGGGCTGGTCGCGTTGGATGAACTACATGAATCCTTTTGCGTACGCGTTTGAAGCGCTGATGGCGAATGAGTTTCATGGTGTTGAGTTTGCTTGTGCTGAGGTCGTTCCGCGCGGGCCTGGGTATGAGGATTTGTCGGATGCGTCGCGGGTTTGTGCTGTTGTTGGTGCGGTTCCGGGGTCGACTGTCGTCAGCGGGGACCGGTATATCAACATGACGTTTCAGTACTACGAGGAACACAGGTGGAGGTGAGTGTCTACTAGGTCATCATGTGCTTATCTTTGGCTTCAATGGGTGCTGACTACGGACAGAAACGTCGGGATTCTCTTCGGCTTCCTGGCCTTTCTCTTCCCTTTGTACCTCGTGGCCGCCGAGTACGCCAGGCCGCCCAGGAGCAAGGGCGAGGTCCTCGTCTTCCCCTCGGGCAAGGTGCCGCGGCAGCCCGGCGGTGCCGATGACGTTGAGCTCCAGGACCATACTCGAAGAGATGTGGACGTGGAAAAGGACGCGACGGACAGCTCTTCTCCGGACTCTGGGCCTTCATCGAACGACGGAGCCGTCTTTCACTGGGAAGATTTGTGTTACGACATCAAGGTCAAGGGCGAAGAGCGCCGTCTCCTGAACTGCATCGACGGCTGGGTCAAGCCAGGAACTTCGACTGCGCTAATGGTTAGTCCGTTTTCTCTATGATGTAAACCGTTCGCTAACACCAGGAAGGGCGTATCTGGTGCCGGAAAGACAACCCTGCTCGATGTGCTCGCGAGCCGCGCGACGTCGGGCTCGGTCTCCGGCGATACCCTCATCGACGGGTCCCCGACGGACGCATCCTTCCAGCACCGGGTCGGGTACGTGCAGCAGCAGGACCTGCACCTAGACACAGCAACCGTCCGCGAAGCGCTCGAGTTCAGTGCTCTGCTGCGTCAGTCGGCCGAGTTCACACGGAGTGAGAGGCTTGAGCATGTTGAGCGCGTCCTGGACATGCTCGACATGCGGGCTTATGCTGACGCCGTCGTGGGAACGCCCGGCGAGGGACTTAATGTCGAGCAGAGGAAGAGGCTGTCCATAGGCGTGGAGCTCGCGGCACGACCACAGCTGTTGTTATTTCTCGATGAGCCTACCTCTGGTTTGGACTCGCAGACGTCGTGGTCTGTTAGCCAGCTCATCAAAAAGCTCACGAGGCGGGGACAGGCGGTGTTGTGTACTATCCACCAGCCATCGGCTCTCTTGTTTGGGCAGTTTGATCGTTTGCTTCTACTTGCGCCGGGCGGGAAGACGGTCTACTTTGGAGGTGCGTCATCGGGTGCAAGGATCTTTGTCGTATGCTACTAACGGTGATGCTTTTGTGTAGAACTCGGACCAGGGTCCAAGACGCTCATCGACTACTTTGAGCGCAACGGTGCCCCGAGGTGCCCTGACGGTGCCAACCAGGCCGAGTGGATGCTCGACGTGGTAAAGCCCAAGACCGACGACCCGGCAGGCCTCGACTGGCACGAGATTTGGAGGAGCTCTCCCGAGTTCCAACGGATGAAGGACGAACTAAGTCGTCTTCGCGGGCTTTCTGCAAAAGCAGGAGACGAAGGTCCTGCTAGGGTGGAGAGCGAACCCTCCCAACATCGCGAGTTTGTGGCCTCGTCCTGGACCCAGTTCGTCCTCGTCCTCGGTAGGACGTGGCGACATTTTTGGAGGTCGCCGAGCTACATTTGGTCCAAGGTCGCTCTGGTTGCGTTATCGGTAAGTCGTTATCTTGGTCTCCATCTTACAGTATTCCCAAGCTGACTGATACTGTCCTGGCAGTCCATCTATATCGGCTTCAGCTTCAAGGCGACCAACACCATCCAGGGCCTGCAGAACCAGCTATACGCCATCTTCATGTTCCTCGTAATGTTCAACAACATCAACGAGCAGATCATGCCCATGTTCGTCCCGCAGCGGTCGCTCTACGAGGCCCGCGAGCGGCCGTCCAAGATTTACGAGTGGACTAGTTGAGTGTCCCCAGCCCCAACACGCGTTTAAGAGACCATTCATAAAGAGACGGTTCCTAATGCAGTACCTTTCAGCCTTTGTACTATCCAACATCCTCGTCGAGGCTGCCTGGAATACCTTAATGGCTGTCCTCGTCTACGTCTGCTGGTACTATCCCGTCGGCTTCCTCGCCAACACCACGCCCGACGACCGGGACGTGCGCGGCCTGCTCGTGTTCCTCTTCCTGTGGATGTTCATGCTTTTCACGAGCACCTTCTCCCACCTCGCCGTCACCTGGGCACCGAACGCTGAGATCGGCGGCGTGGTTGCGAGCATGCTTTGGATGTTCTGCCTCGTATTCTGCGGGTAAGGGCCCACCCTTGCCAACCCAATTTCGTGATAACTTTGACTGACCAATCGTGATCAACTAGTGTCGCGATACCCAAGGTGGACTTTCCCACCTTTTGGCGGTTCATGTACCCGGTGTCTCCAGGTACATACCTCGTCGGCGGGGTCATGTCCGCCGCCATGACGGGGTCGCGGGTATCTTGTCCCGACGCAGAGTTCCTCAACATTCCCATGGCGGAAAATAATGAGACGACGTGCCTCGAGTGGCTTGGCCCCTTCGCCAAGGCAGCGGGCGGCTACCTGGTAGACTCGCTCGGGACGACGGAGGACATCTGCAGGTACTGTCCCATCTCCAACGCGGACCAGTTTCTCTCCCGGTTCAACATCCGCTACGACGACGCGTGGCAGAACTTCGGGATTCTCTGGGTCTACGTGCTTTTCAACGCGGGTGCGGCGATGGGTGCGTACTGGCTGTTCAGGATGCCCAAGGGGAAAGGCCTCAGGCGGCAACGGTCTGCGAAGGAGTGAGTACTCAGGCTCGGTAGCTCTTCGGATGTCGTGCTCTTAGTATTTGGGGTTGCAGGATAGATGCGGCTCACACGCGAGGCTCATGCTCGGCTGGCGCTAGTCGCTGTTGCTTCTTCTTGTTTTCCATCTGCTTCTGAGATTCTGGTACATGTGCTGGCAGTATACAGACTGTATGTAAAGGAAGTCGCGGTACGGGGTACATTCCTAATCGCGGCGTTTACCTGCAGCTTCCATAACCTTACCAGATATCTTACCAGTCACTCGGGAGAACACAGTACCATGCAGGAAGTTTCTCTCAGCGTCGGATCCGCTTCGGCGTCATCCACGGGAGAACAGGCGGGTCATCAACCCTTGAATAGGAATTCTTCTAGGCAGCGTCCTCTGATTTGGTAGATATGGAACAGGGTGCGGCATACTCGGCGGACGAGCTGAGAGTGTGCCCCATATCGAAGCCACCGGCAAGCCACGTGGACCTAGATGTCCTCACTTATGAGAAGTCACATTTGGAGGTCACAACCCTGGGATACTTACGCCGCCAGTAAAGGTACATCATGTGTATTTACTAATACGTAGAAAGAAAATCAAAAGGAAGCTCTACCCTTAGGCGAGTGCTCTGTGTGCCGCGTCTCGCACCTTCCTAGGTCCAGAGCCAGAGCACCCTGCCACCTAATTTTCCTCATCCACCCCCCCGACCTGAACCTTTCAACTTCTGCCTACCATCCAAGAGGTCTGCCATCACGGAGAGCCCCAATCCATCCTTTTTCATCAATTTCCATTAACCTTTCAACTTTCAGTATCTCCCATCCAGGAGGGCCATCATCAGGGAGAACGTCCATCCAGTCTTCTTATCCATCCAGACTTATCCACCCAGACTTATCCACCCCCTGAACCTCTCAACTTCAATCTTCTCCCATCCAAGAGGACCACCATCGCGGAGACCTCCCCCCAGTACAAGCCCATCCCTCAGGTCGTCTTCCAAGATGGACAGCTGCGACCCGAACCTACCTCTAGGGCGCCCGGGGCGTCGGTCGGTTCGCACCCGTTCTCCTTCTCCCGGTCCCTCGCGAGACAGATCAGACTCCACGGCCACGTTGTCAGATCGTAAGTCGAGTCAGAACAACCCGCCGGCAAGCCAAGATCCTTTTTCGCAACTGAGGCTACCCCCCCTTGGTAACGAACAAGCCCCGGACCCGCAGCACGTTGTCTCGCACCCGGGCGACCCATTCCATCCCGTCTTGCCCCAACACGCTCCCGTTTTGCCGCAGCCAGCCTACCCAACGATGGCCTCGCAAATGGCCCACCCGCAATCGCCCGTCGCGCATAACGCCGTTGCGCATAACGCCGTCTCGCCTCACGCCTTCTCGGAAGAACCGACCGGCTGTGAACAGGCTGCCACACCCCCGCCCGCTGGCGGAAGGCCCGTCTTCCGCCCGGCCTTCCATCTGGGACAGTCCTACGAGATACCCTGCCCGCCTCCCCCCTTTGCCCCGGGCCACGAGCATCTGCTTCACTTTCCCTCCGGCCCGTTCCACCCGGGCGACCGAGACCTGGTCCTCCGCAACCCCCTCTCCGAGAACTTCAGGCAGTCCAACAACCCCCGGGCCCCGCGGGGGTCGGACGGCGGGCCCCGCCACACCGCCATCCGCATGACCGTGCCGTTCCCCATGCGGTGCGAGTGTGGCGAGATCATTGACGCGGGAGAAAGCCTGCTCGGAAGGTCGACAATGCTGTCGCACGAAGCCGAGTATCTGCGCAATCTCCATATCCTCCGATTTTATATCTTTTGTCCGAAATGTGTTAGCACCCCCTTCCTCTCGTCGCAGGAACAATAGCGAGCTGACCTGACCTTTTTTCCCCTTCCGGACAGCACGGCAAGATGTACTTTACGGCCGACTCCACGATCGGCGAGTTGAAATGCATACTCGGCGTGAGCCCACTCTCCGATCCGGCCCCGGTTCGCCCTCCCCATCCCGACCCAGGACATCCCAGGAATGTCCTCAGAGACCTGGAGGCCGCCCAGTGCGCGGCCCTCAGGAGGCAGTCGGGCGAGGGCGACATCTGGGTCGAGGATTTCTTGGCGCGCATGCGGAGGCCATGAGTGTTTGACCAGCACGCTGATGGCCCTCCGGCTGTGGAAGTCAGTCCCGCTAGATCACGCGCTCTTGGATGGGTTACTCGAGTGCGGCGCCGCGGCATACCAGGGGCTCGTGGGCTTGTGTCCCTTTGAGGGGGAGCACCTTAGGAAACACACAAAGTAGGATACGGGGCTGGACTACTGGAAGCGTATAATTTGATACAGCGCGCGAGGGAGGAAGCGGGCAGTCAGTCCGTAGTTTCGATTCGCGAAGCCTTTTTTATTGTCAAGTTTATACTTTCTACAGGCTCGCTTGAAGTGACACAGCGACGCATATTCTCCTTGTCTCGGAGTCTGACGGAGTTTGAGAAGTACGACTGCATCCTCGAATCTCTCACACTGACGCGCTGGAGATCCAGCCCATCCACGCCCATCTCAAATCTGTCCATCACCCAGCAAGCGCGTGTCTTCTCGAAGAATGTCACGTGGCAGGTAGAACCTCAACAAACACAAGATCCAGCACCTCGTGACCACCAAGATCCACACTTTTCAACAGCCACACACCCGCGACCACCACCACCACCACCCCAAAGGGCCCTTTATGTATAAGGGTCAGTCGTCCTACTGTCGGGGACAAGCAGAGGCCGCGCACATGGCCGAATGGTTACATGCTGCGCGGTGTCTGCTATTAGAGGCAACAAAATCACAAACCTCACGAGTTCGAATCCATAGAACTTGTCCAAAAAAAAGAAAGAAAAAAAGAAAAGAGAATGCTCTAATTGCGCCCCTACGTACACTGCGATTTATCCGCTATATGCCTGAACATTTTGCTATTTGGTACAACTTATTCTTTGTTCTTATTTTTCCTCGTTTGTTTTTGGAAAAGAAAAAGTGTGTTTTGGTTATTATATTAGCGGCTGGTGGAAGTCGAGCGCGTCCACGTCTATCTCCCCTTCCGTTCCGGCAAAGTCGCTGATGCCAGCTGCACCCGCGTACCAGTCGGGAAGTGCCCACCCAAAGACTGCCCTAAAGTCCGCCGAGTCGCCCGCGTGGAAGTCCGAGGCGCCTTCGAAGTCTAGCGGTGTTGGGTACTCGAGGTAATCCGAGCCTTTTGGGGTGTCGGCGCGCAGCTCGGCGGGCGCCGTGGACTCTGCGGGTTGCGGCTCGTCCGTTGGCAAGTTCCCAGGCTCGGAAGAAGCTGTTGCCGCGGCGGGTGCTGATTCAGTCGGCCTCGATGGCGCTGCCGCAGCGTTCTTCTGCTTCTGGGCCTTCCAGAAGAACTCCCGAGCAATCTGCGCAAACTCGGGGAGGATGCTGCCCGGGAGGGCCTGGTTGGACGCGATGTCTACAAGGCTAAAGTACCCGGCCGCGGTGTCTAGGAGCGATAGGTTCGTTCGCGACTCGCGGTGGAACGGGTTGTGGATGACGAGGTCGAAGAGGATGAACACTGCCGACACCGGCAACACGGCCAGGATGCTGTTCGTAAAACTGGATCAGCCTTCCCTGTATGTGTCTTGCGTGTACGGCAACGTGACAGCACTTACAAGATCGGGACGTGTGGCTGAATGTCAATATGCTTCGTCATCTCGACAACCGCCCTCGCGGTGACCATCAGCCTCTGCTTACTCGCCTGCCCCGCGTCCGCGTTGTCGCGATTGATGTACAGCGCAATACGCTCGACCGCGATGATGAGCTGGTAGTATCTAAAATGTAGCTGCAACGCCGCCAGGCGGACGCTCGAAGATGCGGAGAGGGGGAAATGAGCCGAGTCGCCGGGCCTGACGTCCTCGGGAATGGACTGCCGCCAGTCCTCGAGCAGACGGTGCACGCGGTCTAGGCTCGACCGAAAAAGCTCCGCAGATCTCAGCGAGGCGCTGATGGAGAATAGCGACTCGTAGACGATGGAGGTGATGCGTGCGATCTTGATGTGTGCGATGAACCAGTTGAAAGCACCGCGTTGCGCTTCGGGAAATGGCGGGATTACGCAGCCAATGTCCTCGTCCGGTATGATCTATGCTTTCGTGTCAGACGCAGCACCAGAAGGTAGGACTCGGCGGTTTTGCTTACAGAGCAAACGCTGCTGTGCATGGAGTTCAGCTTCTCCAGGGCGTATATCACCCAGAAGACTCTCAGGTGCTTGGCCTCGGAGTAGACATTCCTGTGGTAACGCAGCCCAACGGCCATACGTGCGGCATG
Organism: Colletotrichum plurivorum; assembly: GCA_014235945.1. Taxonomy (NCBI): domain Eukaryota; kingdom Fungi; phylum Ascomycota; class Sordariomycetes; order Glomerellales; family Glomerellaceae; genus Colletotrichum; species Colletotrichum plurivorum. Next base: position 23,921 of record WIGO01000048.1, read on the forward strand.
GCTGATGAAGTACTCGTCAAACTCGAGAGCACTGGAGCTCATTGCGTAGATGGACTAAGAGAACCGGAGGTTAGTTTCGCGTACCGTCAGAGCAGTCTCGGATGTCTAATCTCGGCTTACCATTGCAGCGAGAGCCTAGCGGACGTGAAGGTGTGGTGCTAGGTCAGTCCGCGAACCCCAGATCAGATAGTTGGATAGCCAAACCTGGACGCTTTCAATAGATTCCCGAGGGAGGATGATGTCTACCATGAGGCTTTGAGCTACCTGAAAGAGCTCCCAGGACCTTCCTTCTCCGCCCTGGAACGACCCGCCTTGGAGCAGGTGGCTGCCCAACGCCAGAATGCTGTGGTACAATGCGGAGAATGCCGGATTCTGCGACAGAGAATCGTCCAGGTCGGCACTCGACGCTTCGGCTTCAAACTCATCGCGGTCGAGGAAGGGGTATACCGGGTGGAGGCCAGTGAAGTAGGCTACAAGCTTGGATTAGCCAAGGAACAGCACTGTGAAAGACGCCTGCAACCCGCCTCGAATGTAAGAGTCGGCTTCCTCGCGTGTGACGGGCTCCATCTTGCTGGACTTGTCGAAGCTGATAGACGGCCAAGGGGATCCTCGGGGCATGCGTAGACGGTTGAGAATGAAGTCATCCAGCCTTTTGACGACGTCTCGGAGGCGCGAGTCGCCAATGATGCGATCCAGAGACGCGAACTTTTGCTCAGAGAAGAAGGCCAGACTGGAGCTTGGGACTGAGTCTGCGGATCAGTGACTTGATCGCGTGTGATGACTTTGGTGGCACGCTTTCGTACCTTGTTCACCCGGGGCCTGCAACACTCAAAAGTGTCAGCTGAGAACGGCATACGAAATGTCTCTCTCGTGAGTTGTAGGGCTCGTAACGGTAAAAATAGTCCAGTCATCGGGAAGATCTATTTCCTGCGGACCGTGCTGTAGAACGCGATCGATGAAGAGCTCGCCAGGATCGACATCTCTCGAGGGGCGAGAACTTGCTGAGATCAACTCGGGAGCGGGCACTTGCGGCCATCGGGTGTCAGCATAGGATGCTAGTATGGCAATGGACAACATTGGCCGCTTACATCTCATCCTCGCCTTCGGCCGGAAGATGCTAAAGTGGCATGGCTGTTCTCGTTTCTAGATGGCGTGTGTCAGCTATACACGTGAATGGTTGCGATGGACATGCTCCCATGTCAAACCGAGTTATTCTCATGAAGTGGGAGAAGCTCACCGCGCAGTAGACACAGGTGGGCGGCGAGCCCGGTTGGACTTCAGTTACTAGCAGCGGAATGCGAATGACGATGGTCAGCGAGTCATTCAACTTCTTGCGTGCTGAGGAAATACAAGAACGAGAGGCAGCCCACACCGATGCAGCGGATCTTGCGGTGCCTGCACTGATCACAGGTCTTGTTGATCCTGACGCCCTGTCGACCCCGGATAGAAGCCATTGTCACAGCCTTTGGGTGGGTACGGCTTGGAATGCCGTCGCCAGCGGTTCGTTGTCACGTTGAACATTTGGTGCCGCGAGGCTCTTGCTAATTTGAATCGGATGACATTTGTTCCCCTCAAGTAAGACTTGGCTTGGCTCGCTAAATGAGTGGCACAGCGCGCATCACCAGCCGCGTCACTGCTAATTGGCCTGCCTAGCCGCGCGCAGGAATCCGGGCGGCTGTTGGCGCATTGGTGAATGCCAATGATGGTCGATGTGGCGTTGCATCTTCTTCAATCTCTTGCTTTGAAGCATTCCCGCCAGTTTCAATCGTGCCTGTGAATCAAAACTTGTCGTTAGCCTGGAGACGGTCGGCATCCCACGCGGACCACGGGGACCTTAGCGGCCCCGGTGTTCCTCCGCACCGATGCAACGACGGATCGGACCCGGGGCGAGTCACGGATATGTGGCCATGTGCTCGTATTTATCCGAATTGTCACCAATAGGCGCTGATCGATATCTCCCCGAGACCAACACAACATGCGGGGCCGTCCAAGGTCCAGGGCCTGACTCGCCGACATCTTCTGCGGTTCTTCTGCGGTGATTAGCGCGAGGGTTTACCCCATGGTTGCCGTCAAACCGCGCGCGGGTGCTGGACTAGCAGGGCTTCTCGAAGTCGTCTCGCTCGGTTGGGAGGAACGCGGTGGCTCATGCGACTTGCTGATGACCGGCCTTCTCAAGGTGTCATTTATTTTGGGCGAGCTGCGACTCACGGTCGCCGTTGCCTGTTCAGCCTTACGCCGTGAAGGCGTTGTAGGAAGTAAATTGAGGGACTGGCGAACGGACAGTCGGCAACAGGCGACGGGAGGGGATTCCGAAAAAAGAACTGGGGGAACGCAGGGCGTCGCTATTATTAACGGCGAATGCCTGCCTGGTCAGTGCGCGCTGCCATTCTGCCCTTCTGTCGCCCTCCCAGGCCGCCGCCGCTGTGTGTGGTCAGCGGCCACTGTGCTGCAGCGTGTCCGGGATTGAGTGGATCGCAACTCAGGGGAAATGAGAGGCGAAGAGGCCAGGCGGCCCTTCGGCGTGGACATGCGCCGGAGACTCCGGGATGACCCATGCTGTCTGAACGTCACGAGGGTGACGAACGGAGGTTGTTATCGCTTTGCTCGGTGAGTTTGTGCGGTTAGATTGCGTTGATTTCCCGCGCGGCGTCGAAGGGGACAAAGGAGGGGAGACAAGCAAACAAAAGTCGCGATGTTGCTGTCGTTGAGAACTCTATTGTCGATCTATCGACGGCGCGGCCGAGTCGCGCGTCAACTCTCGCCGATGAGAAGCAAGAATGGAAAGGTCGAGAGTTTTTTTCTTCCCTACGCGAGACGAACACCCCATCAATCAGGTCAGCAGAACAGAGCGGCGCTGAGGGTGCGGCGCAGTCAGTGAGAGAGGTGTTCGGGAGGTGAAACACACCAGACAAGCATTTCCCCGCAAGCTCAATTCTGGCAGTCGTTAGAGCCCACGTTCGTCGTGCTGCGCTGCGATGCGGTCCATAGGGGCTCAGAGACATTGCGTGAGGGATCGTCGGTTTGGCCCATTCTCGTGTCGTGCCTTGTCTCTGGTCGATTCGGATGACTTTCTTTTCTGGAGAGCTCAGTCGATTTGGGGGAAAGCGCCTCCCGTGGACGGCCTTGTTAGGGAACCAATCACGACGGCCAATTCCGGCTTGGACGGCATGAGGAAACGAGTGAAACACAGCCACATTCCCCCCGTGTTCTGTGTCTCGAGACGTGACTGCCTGCGATGCCTGTTGAGTGGTTTAATTCTGGCTGGGCAGGTACTGAGCGCAGTCGCCCGTCCCATGGACCTGCCCAGTGAGGGCCTCGGTCTTCTCAAGTTGCAGGGTGCAGGGCAGGTGCGAATGCAGGAACAGCAGCAGGGCCATCGGCAGGACCATCAGAGCATAGCCTATATGCAGGACCCTGAGTGCCTGAGACGGCCGTCCCTCCCCTGAATAGATTGCCTCACCTTCCTTCACCATACTTCCTTCCCGGGCGCCTCCTTCCCTTCCCCATGTTTTCAACGCCACGCACCTCCCGTACCTTGCATGCTAGTCTGGTACGGATGCCCAGGGTACCTCGGCGGGCAAGAAGTCCCTAGGCATGACCTGACAGCAAGCACCTAGTTCTGTCTCTCTTTCCCACAAGTCCACTCCTTCCATTCTCGTTCCATTTCCCTCGCTCCTTCCCGCCGTCCGCCATCTCAACTCTTCCTCCCCTCCCCTCCCACCTTCCTTCCTCTAAACTCAACCTTCGCCGTCACTCATTCATTCAACAATTTTTCTTGTTTCGCACACGCTCTCTCTTTTCCCCTCTTGGCATTTGCCACTTTTCGTTTCTCGCCTTCATTCCGCCGCTTTTTCACTTCATCGTCGCTCCTTGTACGAACCATTTGACGCTCGAGAATGCGATAGCAGGGGCCCGGAATCCGTTTCACCGCAAGCGAACCGAATCCAGGGGGGAATCCACTCGCTGCACCAGAACCCAGCACGCCGACGTTGCCGATCCGAGGAATTTGGGAGGGAACGAAGACACGCTCGCGACACCAAACGGGCTGCGACGAAAAGTGACGGGATAGGGAGCCGAAGGAGTAGACGAGGCATCGTCTCTGCGCGACACGACTCGACTACATACAAACGGCCACAGACCTTCGAGGAGGACCGCCATCTGCGCAATCAACCACACGCCCCATCACTCGTTCCATCGCATCACCGCATACATTTCGTCACCAGAATCCAACCCTCAACACTATGAGTCCTATAGCCAACACCATCGCGGCCCGCGCCGACAGTCTCCTGGCCCCTCTCGCCCACGCCGTCCGCCTCGTCGCGCGTGAGAGCAGCTGCGAGGACGGCGACAACAGCCCCCGCTGCGAAAAGCCCTTCAACTCCTCCAAGATCATCATCATCACCGTGAGCATCACAGCGTACGTCTCCCGCGCGCCTTTCCCACCCTCTGCCACTCTACCTAGCAGCAGTCGCAGTGACGTACTGTACTGCGCATCAACTGCCGTCTTTGCCTGCGATGCAACCCTCTCATGTTCGTCCGAAGTTGCAAAAGCTAATTATGACGTGACAGCGCCGTGCTCATCCTCGGCACCGCGACCGTGCTCATGTTCCTCCACATGCGCAGAGAGCGCATCGAGCGCAAGGAGGACGCCCTCGACAACTTCGAGCTCGACGGCGACGTCGACGACCACCCGACCATGGGCAAGCCGCCGGCCTCGTGGCAGCGCCAGGGCCAGCAGAGGCAACAGAACCCCTTCGAGCCCGGACAGCAACAGCCACAACCGCAGGAAAACCCTTTCGAGCCGGGCCGCCGGTAGTAGGCGGCGCGACAGGGCCAGGATAATGAAATTTTGTGTGGGCAACACCCCTTGGCGGCTTTTATGAGGGAGCCGCCCGGCGGCCGCGGGCCCATGCGGCTGGCGGAACCTCTGTCTGGCTCACCTTTCGAGCACGAAAAAACCATTCGCCTGACGATTTCGATTTGATCACGCATTGCGAGCATGGCGTTGCGACCTTTGGTACCATTGTGTTTCGCTGTCGGGAAGGGGTTTGAGGATATTACGAGTCGATGGTCTTGGCCGGTCGGTCGCTAGGTCGACCTTTGTTACGGCCCCGAGCTTGGAGACGTGCCGTTCAGGATCACGAGGGGCAAATAGCGAAGTGGTGTAGCACCAGCACGTACGCCACGTTCCACCACGCGCGACCGTTTGCTCGTGCAACGCTGGCGAAAGTAAGGCTCGTGGGGAGGACACGGGGTGAGGTGCCTGGGAGGGCTTTGTGCCGCCCGAGGGAGGATTCTTGTCTTTTCTTCTTTCCCGAAAGATGGCCGCGAGGCATCTGTGATGCTGGCCTGCCCAGCATAATTTAAGCATTGACTACGCCTCGTATTTCTTACTGTCTGCACCACGAGCATGGCCTCACCGAAAGGCCAAAGAGCCAAGCTTCGCCGGCCGAATTCCAAGCGAAACGTTGGTGAGTGCTTGAATGAGCTTGAATGACAAACTCAAACTCAATTCAGAGCTTTCCCTCGGAGCCTCTAAACCAGAAACACCAGGGAGCCTCGGCTAGACCCTTTGCATGAGCGGTCCGTAATTGGGCCCCGTCGGCGGTCGCTAACCCCGAAAGACAGGTTGGTAACGCCCCCATCGGCTGCTTATTAGTGATCGGAACGATCATGGAACCGGCCCGCTGCCAACACGCCACCGCGAGTGCAACCATTCCATTCCATTCCCCGCCGGGCCCTCGGGCCCGCCCGGTAGAAGATCGGCAACGGATGCATTTCAAATCAAGAGCACCCGGGTCCCGAGGGCAAGTGGGTACGCCGAGAGAAACCCGCAGACGCGACGGCTTAGAAATGCTGGGTCGACTGACTAATGCTTCGGTCTCTAAGTGGTTCGCTCCGTGGTGATGCAAACGCCGTCGGGTTGTCACCCGCGCCCTTACCGATCTTTGTTTTAAATAGCAGAGCCCCTCATCTGTTCTTTTCTCCCCCCCTCTGACCCCGCAGCGACGACGAGTTCAAGATTTTGACCTCACCAAAGCCCTGCGATTGACTGTCTGCGATCCGCAGCCGTATTATGAGCACGACCATCCTCCGCCGAGCACAACAGATTCTACTACCAAGCTTCAAAGCCGCAACGAGAACCCACATCCAATCATACACCCCATACACCAGGACAATCGCGACCATGACGACCGGCGTGTTCCGCTACCTCGACCCGGCGACGCTCACCTCCGGAAGCAAGCCCTGGAGCAAGGTCGACACGGACGTGACCTCGTTCAGCCGCACCGAGCGCCGCCGCTCCGTCGCGGACATCCGCACCGCGGGCGAGGCCTTCGGCACCGACGTCTCGGGCTTTGCGGTGTACGAGTCCCCCGCGAAGGAGAAGGAGTTCACCGACGACGCGGCCGTGCGGAGCGGGTACTACGCCGAGGTCGAGGCGCTGCTGCGCGAGAAGCTCCCCGGCGTGAAGAAGGTCGTCATCTTCGACCACACGATCCGCAGGAGGAGTCCGTCGTCGCCGAGGCAGCCTGTGCAGCAGGTGCACGTTGACCAGACGCCCGCTGCGGCGGAAGCCAGAGTGAGAAGGCATGTGGACGGGAAGGAGGTGGAGGAGCTGTTGAAGGGGCGGTATCAGATTATCAACGTCTGGAGGCCTATCGGGCACGCGGCGAGCGACTTTCCTCTTGCGGTGATTGACTGGCGGACGACCAAGCCCGAAGATCTCATTGCCGTGGACTTGCTGTATCCGAAGCGGGAGGACAAGGACGACGACGATCGGGGGAAGGAGGTCCTGCCTGATCCGAAGGCGGCGCTGTCGACGGAGGGGTATGAGGTCAAGGGTGAGTTTCTTGTCTCCCTCTGAGCAATATGCACCGGGTGGAGGACGTTGTGCTAATGATTGAGACAGGCGAGACGTACGCCATCGCGCCCAGCGATAACCATAAGCTGTACTACGCCAAGGACATGACGCCCGACGAGGCCATGTTCATCAAGTGCTTCGACTCGAGGAGCCAGGGTTTCCCGGGCGGGAAGGAAGGGCGGGCGGGGCTGACGCCGCATACCGCGTTTGTTGATCCTGCGACGCCTGCTGATGCGAAGGGGAGGCAGAGCATTGAGGTGAGGTGCTTGGTGTTTTACGAGTAGGGGAGGGTTGTGGAAGAGATGAGGTTCAGGTTTGAGGGAGAGAGAGGAAGTGGTTGAGTAGAGACTCATGTCACGAGCTACGATGAATGAATAAGACGTTTGCAAGGCAATTATTTTAAACTACTTGAAAGTAGCAGCGAGTTCGGGGTATGCTAGAGAAGTGTGATTATTCAACGAGCGTGGAGTGGCCTGTAAGCCGCGTAAACAAAGGGGTATCTAAGCATGCTGGGTAGAGATCTATGTACAGCGAGCGGCGTAGTTGCAAGAGCAGCAAACATGACTGGCGTATAAACAATCCTTCAATATCCAAAGCACATCTCAACGAGATTCAGCACCTCCCCGAGCCTAAGACTGGTAGACGGCAACGTAAGCCGTCTCCATCATGCTCCCATAACCTCCCAACGTCGAGCCGTCAGGGTTTCCAGGCTGTATCACATCATCAAAAATCAGCAATAGAGCATCTTCGAAGAGACATGAAAGGGAAGTGGCAGAGAAAAAGGAAAAAGAGACTCACCCAGTTCCCCCCAACAGCAACGTTCAATATAAAAAACACCGGCGCGCCGCACAACGTCCTCCAGACCCCCTCGCTCCCGACCCTCGCACCACTAACCTGGTGGAACTGCACCCCGTCCCGGAACCACGTGATCGTCTCGTCCCTCCAGCTCCCAGGCCTTCGGTCCCACTGCACGCGCCAGCTATGCCACCCCTGATCGGGAATCCCCGTGGCCCCGCCGATGCCGTTCGGTTCGTTGCACGCTCCCCCCGGATTCTGGTCGCAGTGCACGGTGCCGTAGCCTGTAAGTTGTCCGTTGACCGTTTCCAAGATATCAACCTCACCGCAGCGCGGCCAGTCCACACCCTTTCGGATGGCGTCGCCTAGAAGCCAGAACGCGGGCCATATGCCGCGTTTATTAGAGATGGGGTTGTCGCCGAAGCGGATTAGGGCTTCTGCGATCGTGAGACGGGAGGTGGCGGGGGTGAAGGTGTACTTTGACTCGACTCTCGCAGAAGTCCAGCGCCCCGTGGAGGCATCCTTCCAGGGGACGATTTGCAAGGTGGAGCCGCCTGAGAGTTGCAGGTTGGAGCGGGAGGTGGTGTAGTCCTGCAGCTCGTTGTTGACGCGGAGGTTGGTTATGATGGACCAGGTGTTTTCGTTGACGCCGGAGCCTGCTGCGCCGGAGAATGTGTCTTGGAAGATGAGGTTTAGGTTTGGGTAGGAGGGGGCGGACCAGGCGAGGGATAGGGGGAGGAAGGGGAGGAGGGGGAGGAGATGCATGTTGAAAGGAGTGTGATGAGATGTTAGAAGCAAGGAATGAGTTGTGCTGGAGTTTGGGACGAGTGATAAGGAAACGACTGTGAGATGTTTGGTGTTTTATAAGAGAAGGACGGTGAGTCAGTATCGCAAACGAATGAGTGGCATGTCTCGAGTTGCAAGATCACGATGGTTTGGCCGGGTTGCGGGTTCGCACGAGGTGGAGGACCATGAGAACAGGACGGGGAGAGAACATCATGGGACTCGGTCTGTTATATACAAGAGACCTAATATCTGAGGAATAGTATGGTGACGACAACGCCGAGCGGGCCAAGGGTCTTGCAAGGGACCCTTGCGACCAAAAGTACATGGCATCATCTGCAGGACACAAGTCTAGACCAGATTCATCTGCAAGGTTGCCTGACTACCAAGAGAGAAAAAGTCTCTGCTCCCTTGTTTCCTCTCCTGTTAAGCTTGGTAGGGCCAGATAAACTGCGTCTCAGAGTTGCATCCAATCTTTGGCGGGGGTTGATACTAAGGAAGGAGGGGCGATGGTAGTCTGGAGTCGATATATGCCATGGTCGGGTACAGTGTAGCACAGAATACCGGGGTCCGTCAGCCAGGATCACCAGACGGGCAGGTCGGCCAGCAGCACCGCGCACGAGAATGAGGGCGGCACGCGGCCGGCGCGGCGGGAGGGGGTAGAGGATACGGGTTGAGACAGCGGATGAGGGGGCATAGCAGGAAAACCGCTGGGTTGGGAGGGTCCGAGGCCCCTTCCCCTTGCGCCTGATTCAGGGTCGAGATGCACGGTAGACGGTGATGAAGGGCCGGAGCTGATTCCTAGAGGTCGAGATCGATGCCGTCGATGGATGGCTTCGCTTGACAGAAGTGCATAGCACGGGATGGGGAAATAAGAAAAGATTCAAGGAGATTCTGGGTAACCAATCATAATCTTTAGCCAGCATCTCTGACGGATCTGGGCCTTCGTTGGAGGGGAAATTTAAGGTAAGGGTCGTCCTGTCCATGGCGGGAGGACGTGATGCGCCGGCAGAGGCGTCCGTCTCATCTGAGCATCTGCCAATCGCCGGCGATAAACCACTAGCCTCCTTTGATAAAAAGGCGGAAGAAAAACGACCTTGTATCCCTCGCTACCAGCCAGTCGTTCCGTGGATCTGGTTGGTGGGAGGTGGGAAAGCGTGCCGAATCCTTGGACTGCCACGCGGGAAGTCGCATCTGCCTCAGGGACCATCCTTTTATCCCCCTCCAGAAATTCCCTTGTATCCAACGCTGTAGTTATCGCCAAGAGAGACCTTCTTTTCGTCCGTGTACCAGTCATATGTCGATGTTTCGCGGGGTTTGGTGACCGAGTCTTATGGGGGGAAGACGTCAGGCGCGGGGTCTGCATACACACACCCCTTGAGAAGAGAAAAGAAAGAAAGAAAGGGAAAATGGATGTATATGTGCGACGTAGCCAGTAGGACGAACAAGAACGGTACCTGAACGCCACTCGCGGCGCTAGCGGCAGTTGTGTAATTTTCTGTTAGTTAGCCTGAAAATGCTGCGAGATCTAGACAACTTACCGGCAATGCACTGGGTGCGCGAGTACCTATCGGGCCTGGGCGGCTTACGTTGGTTGGCTTCACCTTCATCCCCCTCTTCTGACTTGCGTCTTGGGGTTTCGTATGAATCATGTAGTGAACATGCAGGCCCCGGTTGGTGTAGACAATTCGCACGAGGGGGCAAAACGTGGCCAGCTGTGTTGTCCTTGACTGGTTGGTTCTAAGGCGAGGGAGGTTGTAATTTCCTCCTCAAATCTCGAAATAGGGAACTTGGCAGGTGATGTTATCCAAACAGCGCACGTTCCGGAGAATTTCTGCTCAGAAAGAACCAGGCCGTCGAGGGCATGTGAAGAAGACTTTGATGCAACCACTCAGGACGGGATTAGGGCGGGCGAAGAAGCGCGGCTAACTGGCAGATCCCTCTGTCAGCCCCGTTTCCAGCCGTGATTGGTTGGTTGTTTAAGTGCAAGGGGGCCTACGTGATCCCCAATGAGGGAACTTGATCGTTGGGGTGCGTGGCTCTGAGTTGCATTTGAGCCCCTGAGCCGGCTGTCAAAAGGGAGCATTTCGTTCAAGGAGGGAAAGGGGGAAAGAAATCAGGGTATGAAGTAGTGGACGTCTTCTGTGTCATGAGAGAAGAGAGTCATGATTCATGAAATGCAGCCCTTTCGTGCTTGCAAACAGATGCGTCCGTGTCATGACGGCGTACGAGGAAAGAGTCACCAGCTCCGTGTCACTGGGCCGGCGCCTGATGGCCCTCCTCGTGGGGTTGGTGGAGGGCGGGGCCGACCGGGCGTGCCCGGCGCGCTAGATTACCCCACATAGCGGTCCCGGGTGCTGTCGGTACTTGCGGTACCACTTCGGAGAGATCGTCGCATCGTGTCAGCCGACGCGGTCACGATTTGTGCCGGCTTTTCGGCAGATGTTGCGCTCCGATACCTGGCGCTGTGTGGGTAATGCCGATGGAAGCCTTTTCTGTGATTTTTCTTTTGAGAGGGTTAGAGACTCGTCCAGGATTGCTTATTGGTGTCTGCAGCCAAGTCTGGATTCTGAGATTACCTAAGGCTATTATTTCACACCCCACAAGCAGCAGTAACGACGACGAAAACGACGATGGACGACAACAACGACGGATGACGATGACGATGACGGACGATTGCGATAATGACGGACGACGGCAAGAGTAAGCAATAATACGAACAAGAGGAAATAGTAGTGGGCTGGAATAGCCAGAGGGGAGGGGTATGGAATACAAGGCCCCATACGTAAGTGTCGGAATGCGATTAATCGCATTGGTACTAGGCCAAACGCGGACTAGCGCCTAGGCGCCCGTTGGCCAATCAGAGGCGAGGGATCTGAACGGTCAATTGACCGTTTCTAGGAAGAAGCAACGAACACATCACGAATTGAGTCCATATTTGGCCTGTTTTGGCTATTCGCCGTACAGCACTTATTATTCCTGTGACTAATAAACCAACAGTAAGCGGTCGAGGTGCTCTACAGGACAAAGCAATTCCAGCTCCTCCAGATGAACAAACCGAGGTCGCTTGCTTCCACGTGTCCACGCGGGTAAAAGGGGTAGGCAGGGGCTTTTTCTCCCAACAACACGCGCCGAAAAGTCGACACGCGACTGAGACACTCCCTCGCGTCAACTCTACGAAATCAAATTGCAACCACCACGCTCACCCACTCCATCTCGTCATCTTCACGTTACAACCAAGAATTGCGTCTTGAATTTCTTCGCCGTTGGCTTTCCTCTTCCACCTCCAAAAAACAATGCCTCGAGCGGGAAAACGCGCCGCTACTTCCGAGATCAGATCGGATGCGAGGTTTTCCCGGCGGAAAACCTCGCACACGCCTCCAGCCTCGCCAGAGGAGATCCCGGTGGCTGTCAAATCGGAATCCGACGATTCTGTCCAGTCGGAGCCCGACGAGTCTGTCGCTGCCTGCGAGTCTATCGACAAGTACGGGGATCTGATACTCCGGGTTGGGCCGGGCCGCAAGAGCTACAGGGTTTGCTCCAGGACGCTTGCTCGCGCCTCTCCCGTGTTCGACGCGATGCTGTACGGCCCCTCCGCCGATTCACGACCGCTCGCCGACCAATGGACTATCAATCTTCCCGACGATGGTCACGCGGAGACGAGGGCTTTTCTACGCATCTCTCACGGGCAATCCGCGTCTGTCCCTTCTACCCTACCCATATCGGGACTCTGCAGGCTTCTCCACCTGCTAGAGAAATATGATGCCATCCCAGTCATACGACCATGGATACAGGGCTGGTTGAAGCATGTGGGAGGAAACACGAAAGACCTCCGGCTTCTTTGGATATCGTGGACAACGGGCGACTCGAACTTGTTTCGAACGGTGTTGAGGAAGGTCGCAGAAAGCCTATCGATCGACGAGGGCGGCAACTTGGAGTACGACGACGCGACCCTACGCGACCCTGAAGCTGTTTCCGAACGACGGCTCTTGGATGGGCTCACCCGCGACCCTGCATGGCTCGTTCACGTTGTGGACGGCAGCTGAAATCACCGGTAAGCCTGAGCAACAAGCTTCCCCCAAGGAACAACTTCCTGCGCGGCTCGTGCTAACTTATAGGGTGGTAACAGAAACTATCATCGGGACCCGCAAGGCATTGATCGACGCACAGCTCGGCCCATACTGGAAGGTCGTCGACCAAATCGAGAGAGTGAGCGTAAAAGCCGACCAGGAAGAAACTCACCACAAACGAGACCTTTTGAGAGGCTGCCTCGCTGCTATATCGGGCAACCTGGTAAAGGGTTTCGTATTCAGCGGCCTAGGAACGGTGACTGCTCTCAAGGCCAGTGTCGATTCATACCGGGGATCAGTGGACGATCTCAAGGTTACGCTAGAATTCATCCAGCTGTACAAAGGCTATAAACATTGCTGGTCTTGCAAAGACTGGGGTGTAGTTGGCAAACCCCTCCCCGTCTATCCCGACGGTGGGATCATTAGTGAGAGTCGGCAAGATTGGCTCAACGCGAGGGCAGCAGAGACCGGTCTAGTCCGCACGGAAAGAGACTTCTGGTCTGCTTGGAAAGTAGAAGCATGAGGCCAAGGCAGAGAACAAGACATGCTGGCTGGAAGTTTCGTGGAGCGAGGAACAATGATCTTCGGCAGGTAAGTTTGTGAATTATTCAGACTCTAAAATACTCGGTTGTTGAGATGTCTCCGTGAGTGTCTTGGTTCGCACCTGAAAGCATTAGCGACTTTGGCTCCTTTCAACGGTTAGTCACATCAGAATCTGGCATCGGTCGCGGATGGAAATCAAGCTCTCAGTACAAGTCTCAGAGTACTCCGAGCCGAGCCGACGAGCTATCGCGAGCTCAACGAGCTAGTGATGACGGAACGCCCTCCGACCCCACGCTGACGCAGAGGGGTTAAAACAATGTGGTCTGAGGTCGATTTATTGTAGATCAGACCCTGCCAGAGAGCCCTGGAAACATGAGAAGTGTACACGTATGTGCTGCAAGGGGGTTGGGGGGCCATGGCAAGCTGCTGCTGCCAACCCCCATCCTGCATGCTGCGCGGTTGCCAAGCTATTGCGAATGACTGTGTGACCATTCTGACCGTAATCGTGGATCAATTTCTTTCAGATTCCGTGAGATCAACCTCGGATTGACCACATCGGTATCAGCCAGGGAGGTTGTGGCTGCTGTGGCAAGGAGTGTCAATACCCTCCCTAGTTCAAGTCTGCGTTGGACCTACCAATCCATCCACCTTCATCACCGAATCCTTGACCCCTAGCAGGCAATCTACTGCCACCTACTGTTACCTGTATAAACCAGGAGGTTTTCTTCCAAAAAACGTCTTTCAGATTCTTCCTCGGAAGCCGAGCGCTTGCGATTGCGAGGCTTCGTTGGGCTGCCGGGCTGCAAGCCAGGGAGGCTCATTATCACCGCCTCTCCCTGGATGACGTCTGCCTCTGGCTAGGTGTGGTGGGTAGCTGCAATCTGTCTCACAGTCTACGTTATCGTTTCATCCATTCCATCCGGCGTACCTACGGACGCTCAAAGACCAGCCACCTGCAGGAATTCGGTGTCAGTTTCCTCCTCCTCTGGGCATGTGGGCTCCAACGTCCGCCGACCCTTACGTACCAGGCGCCGACCCCGCGGCTTGGACACCTTTTGCGTCGACTACAAGAGTCCAAGCCTGCCAGCATCCTGCTTGTCCAGTTTCATCATCCAACGCATCCGTCGACATCTGCATCTGAAATTCCACCATATTTGTTGTTACTTCTTGTCCACTTTCAACAATGATTCAACTGGGAAAACGCCCCGCCCCGCCGCCTTCGACATAGACATCGGAGTGGGTGCCGCCCGTCGGCGAATCAAGTCAGAGGACATCCCTTTCGCCCTCGGATTGGTGCCCGCCAGGACTTCCATCATCACCAAGGACGATGTCGACGAGTCTTTCGATGAGCTCAGGGATCTCATCCTCCAGGTCGGATCGCACGGCTGGAAACACCAGGTCTGCTCCAGATCGGTCGCCCGCGCCTCTCCGGTCTTCAAGGAGATGATCTACGGGCCCTCCGGGGAGCCACGCGTGACGTCGGATCCCTGGGTCATCAGTATCCCCGAGGATACTGCCCTAGATGCGCTGGACCTTTTTTGAAGATGTCCCATGGCGTGCCTATCACCTGGGACCCGGAGTTTGACACCATCCCCAGGCTCATGCTTTTCCTGGCGAAGTATGGCGCCATACCAATCGTGAAACCGTGGGTCAACTCTTGGACCAAGGACTCTGTCATTGAGGACAAATCCGATGAATTCCAGTTCGCGTGGATATTCGGAGACTCGGAGCTTTGCCGAAAAGACTTGACGGTGATCGCACAGAGCTGGTCGATTGACCAGGGCGGAAAGCTGCACCAGGAGCACTTGTGTGCGTGCTGGAAGGATGACGGGTGCCACGCTGGCGCATCTTGCAGTGGCTCACCCGAGCATTCTCTGGACTGGGACTTCGTCGATGGAAAGAGCTTGACGAAAGCTGGGGCACTCAGTAAGTCTGGCTAACAACCTTCGGAAGATCCGACTTGCTCTTTGTTGTAGATCGTGCTGACTCACGGGATCGGGAAACAGACGCCATCGCAAAGACCCGAAAGGGCCTGGTCGACGCCGAGCTCATGCCGTACTTGAGGCTCCTCAACCAGCTCCAAGACAAGGAACACACAGTGGGCGTACCGGACGGGTGCATCGCCCATCTGCTCGGCACAGTGATCTTGGGTTTCAACAGAAGCGGCCTGGGGAAGGTCGACCGTCTCATGGCTGCTTCCAACTCATACCGGGGATCAGTGCATGATCTAAGATAAATACTTGCCTCGAACTTATCGCCCAAGGAGCTCCGGCATTGCGATGCGTGCGCCTTCTTGCTGGCTGATATCGAGCCTGGCAAGGCCCGCACCATCCGTGTCGAAGGCGGGGTCCTTGATCAGGGTGAGCAAGACTGGCTGAACACTAGAAGAAAGGAACTTGGTCTGAAAGGGCGCACGCCGGAAACTTTCTGGTCGGAATGGAGAGTCGACGCGGACGGCAGAGTTGCAGAGTGAGATATTGTGGCCGGATGTATCAGCAGGCCAGATCGGTTCTTGTAGCGTAGGGTGATTCGGGGGACATAGAGGTTGGCAAGGATTGATGATTTCAGCAGACGAGTTCGCGCACGCTCTTTCCCGACCCGCTCTATACACTGGGGCAATCAAGCTATTTGCGAAATATTCGATGCGTGTCTCCAACCTGAGCGAGGGAGGTTTTGGCTGGCTCAACCGGAACAGACTGGCAGTGGAACACTCTCCAACGCTGCAGTAACCTACAAACAGCACATTTACACCCGGGCTTTTGACGACGCGCAATCTACTCCTTTGACGCGCTTGCCTGTGGGTTGAAATACGTGCGCTCGCACCTTCTGGAGTTGCGCGTGAAGCCGATGTCCGATTCCCTGCCGGGAGGGTTTTTGGACTTGTTCGACGTCTACTATTGAGCTTCCGACACGTAAAGAGCTAGAACTGCACCGCGCCACAACAGGGATAACCTGGAGGTGGGACGGAAAAGAGGGAAAAGGTGGTAACCATTGTTTTACCTTCCCCAGCTGAATATTCTACCTCCCACACGTAACGATAATGATAAGTAGTAGTGACGATGACGGACGACAACGACGAGGACAATGACGAACGATAACCAAGATGACTGTCGACAATGATAGTACCGGACGGCAGTAATAACGATGAGCTGAAATGGATAGAGTTCATGTGAAATGCTCAACCTAGGGATGTGAAACAAGAGGCCCCGAAAAGATCCAGGCGCCAAAAGTTGCTGAGGGTGTTCCCTATGTTGTGATGAGAAGGTACTGGCCGTGGATTGGTTTCCCTCTCGGGTTGTTTCTCGGAAGTCGACAACTCGTGATTTCGACGATTCATTTGGCTGCAGACCAGCGGATCCTGTAAATTTTGGTAGATATGGTGGATAGTTGCATTTGTCTATCGTGATGCTCCCATCCCGCGCCAGAAGACCCCTACACGAATCAGTTCCCCCTGTGTCCTCACCAGCTTAATTGCATGTGGGTCCCAGCGCCCCCGAATCCAGCGCGACTTGTCAACCAACAATGTGAAGTTGGCAAGTTGGAACCATCACACAATTACCTACTCCCTCCCGCCGTCCCGCACATCTGTGAAGATCCGCGTCCATACTTTTCCATACCTGACTTGAATCACTCTTTCATGAATGGCAACATTGGCAGAGATAGCAGCAGCGATCCGAGGGAAGAAACGCCCTGCCTCCTTCGACATCGAGTCCGTCTTTCGGCCCGTTCGCCCCCGACCTACGCTGCCTCGAGGACCATTCCGGTGTCCCCCCGGTCGGAGACCGGCGACACGATCGAGATTCACGAGACTATCGACAGCTCGGGGGACCTGATCCTACGGGTCGGCTCCACGAGCTACCTGGTCTGCTCCAAAGCCCTCGCCAGCGCATCCCCGGTATTCAAAACAGCGCTCTTCGGGCCTTGCGAGGAGCCACGCCCCCCGTCGGACCCCTGGGTCGCCGGTCCGTTGGAGGATGGGAACGACGAAATGGTTCTCTTTCTGCAGATCTGCCACGGCCTCTCCGTGCCCCCTACCCTCAGCGGTGCGGACTTCGTGCGGCTTCTGTCCCTCCTGGGGAAGTACGCTGCTGTCGAGGTCATACAGCCGTGGGTCGGTAGCTGGATCAAGCATTTGGTCGACCAGCCGGACAAGAGCCTGCTCCCGTGGATAGCGTGGAAGCTGGGAGACTCGAGGCTGCTGCGAGACTCACTGTTGTCGCTCGCGGAAGGTCGGGAAGCTGATGGGGATAACGGCAAGCTCGTAATCGACGAGGAATGTGCAAAGATCATCTCCTTGTTCAAGAAGCCCTTCTTCAGACGCTCATACACGTCCGAGGACTTGACGCAGGCCAAAGTGCTCAGTAAGTCTCTACCCAAACAAGCTCTCCGCTAGATCCGATGGCTTTTTCCGCGCGGGTCGTGCTGACTTCCCCCGGGTCGGGGGTCTAAACAGGAGCGATGTTAGACGCCCGCAAGGCCATGGTTGAGGCGGAAATCCGTCCATTCTGGGGGTTGATCAAAGAGCTCGAGAGGGTGGAGGTCTTGCAAGAGGCGTGCGTCGCCGGCATATTTGGCAAAGTGTTTGTCGGCCTCAAGGCTTGCGGTGTTAAGATCACGGAAGGCTTTGAGGGCGCCAGCATGAGGTACGAAGGCACAGTGAAGAGTCTCAGGGATGCGATAGAGAAGAGGATGGCGCTCGAGAACCTCCAGCACTGTGACAGGTGCACCTTCTGGCTGGAGAAGAACTTTCCTGAGAATGATCGCAACATCCATGTTCAAGGGTTCCTCTTTACCGAGAGCCGACAGGATTCACTCGGTTTTGGGCTACCTAGGACAAAGATTACTACTCTGGCCTGGGTAGGGGATGACCTCTGGTCCAGGTGGGAAGGAGCATGAGATCAAGTCGGCAAGGTAGTGGTCGGATTAACCCGCAGGGACGGGGACGATCAACAGCTTGGGTACCTACATGTAGGGAACTACTATTTCACAACACCAGGATGAGTATTTAAAACACCCCTGCTTATCCTAGCCTACTACTAGGTATGTACTTTTAGTCTGTTCTTATTACTATCTATTAACTACTATTATCTATTAACTATCTATTAGTTATTGCTAGTTATCAATATCTATTGTTGTTCCTTTGTCCGTTATTGCTACTGTTGTCCGTCATCGTTACTACTGCCTATCGTTATCATAGGTGCTTGTGGGAGGTGGTACATGCAGCCTAGCGGCGTGAAATCATAGTCCTCTATATTTACCTTGAGATTCAGTCCGGTTGCGGAGAAGAAGTGTGTTCCGTTGCAGAAGAAATATGTAGATAAATTTCCCGAGCGGCAAGTGACAGTGGAACGCTCTCGAAGTCCGCGATACCAGAGACATTGCCTGCCCACGGAACGGAATGACGTGAAATTCAACTCGGCCTGTGGCCGAAATGTTTCCGCTTGCTTGTGTTGGATTCAAAAGAGAGACCGCGTGTTGACGAACTATGAAACCGTGTTGCGGTCTGTACATGTTAAGACTGGACACGATTTCCACTTTGACGGTCAAACATTCAACCTGTACGAAGCAGATTTCTTTCTCTGCGAGTGGCAACTCGTGCAGCCAGCGACATCAACTTTACAAATTGCCATCTGTGGGAATATTCTCATCGGCATCATCAGCCACGGCATCCGTGGCTGCGCTGGCTGAGGGAGACCAAGTGCCCAGTATTTGCCGTACCGGGCAAAGCTTCCCTAGGCTCAGGCCTACACTAGACCTTCTAATATATCCATCGCATGAAGGTATTAATAGCTGAAAAACCGGGTTGTTCTTTTGCTTTGTTTGCAGCAGCGCGCGGTCCCACATTGGGTTTTGAAAGGCGTCACTGCAACGGACTGTAATGGGCCCGCCGAACGACATGGGTGTAAATAGGTTACCCATTAATATTGACCTGGTTAACCTGGAGATTTTGTTTGGTTGTTTTTTGGGTTCTGGTGCGAACATCTCTATGATCAAAAGGGGGAAAGAAACTTCGTCGCGCGTAACGACGAAGTCTCGTATTCAGCCAATGCAACAACGGTCTCACTTCTCTTCCGTTGTCTCACTCATTCAGCCAGCGCTCGGTTTTCACAATGCCATCACCTCGCGTCGCCATCAAGACAGAGGATCCGCCTTCGAAAGAGG
>WIGO01000048.1:43233-217867 GCA_014235945.1 Colletotrichum plurivorum
GTCGGACGTCAAGGAAGAGTCGGACGTCAAGGAAGAGTCGGACGTCAAGGAAGAGTCGGACGTCAAGGAAGAGTCGGACGTCAAGGAAGAGTCGGAATCGGAGGAGGAGTCGGAGTCGAAGGAAGAACTTGAGGCCGACGTCTCCTTCGACGAGTCCGGCGAGGTGTACCTCGTGGTCGGGCGGGAGCCGGGCCAGAAAATGTTCCAGGTCTGCGCCCGAGCGATCGCCCGCGCTTCTCCGGTGCTCAAGGCACTGATAGATCAATACTCCGGAAATTCGGGGCCGTCAGCGGAGCAAGGGACCCCGGATAACAACCGGCTCCTCGACGACCCCCCCGAAGACATGAAGAGGTTCCTGGCGATCGTGCACGCCAAGTTCCAGTACGTCCCGAGGACGCTGTCCATCCCGGAGCTCTACCGCTTCCTGAAGCTCCTCCAAAAGTATGACGCGATGGCGGTGATACGGCCCTGGGCGCGGGCTTGGCTGGACGGCGTGAAGCACCAGACGGGCGAGCGGTGGCTGCTGTGGGTGGCGTGGACGATGGGGGACGCGGTGCTGTTCCGGGAGATGCTGTTCAAGATCGCCGAGAACGTCAGGATATCGCACAGCGGCGTCTCCTACGGCGAGCCGGGCCGTCATTGGACCCCGGGGGCGACCGAGGTCCTACCAGGGAACGGCGCGTCCCTATCGACGCTCTTGATGGGCTTTCGGCGGCCGAAGTTCTCCGTACGTCAGACGGACGCCCCCCCAGACCTTCCGAGGCCTTTTGATTTCGCTCATTGTACCTAACCTGATTGCCCGCAGACCTCATCCGAGACCACCGCAGGAGCCTGGTCAGCCTGGAGCTCGACATGTACCGGAGGATGGTCAAGGTCATGCGCCGCAACGAGCAGGCGGACGCCCGGAACAGCGGCTGCGCCACCGCCCGGGCGAGACGATCATGCGCCTTCACAAATACGACCTGGACCTGATGACACCCGGCCCGGACGTGGCCAGCCGGTACGAGTGCGCCCACCAGAACCTCGGGCGCGTGCTGCCCGAGAAGCGCGCAGCCATCTGCGCCATAACGCACTGCAAGAAGTGCCCCTTCCCCATGAGCTCCTTCATGAAGAAGGCGGAGGAGCGGAAGCAGGTCGAGGCCGCCGAGACTTGGCTGCTCAGCGACGCCCAGATGAACATGATCAACGTGCGGGCTGAGCAGACCGGGATGCAGATCATGACAGACTTCAGAAATGGGCCGAGGGTCGTCTGAGATGGCCGCTGATAGACGGGCTGAGGTATATGGCCGGTGATGGGGAGTTCATAGTTGAAAGAAGAGAGAAAGGCTTTTATTCGCAAATTTGACGGCCCTGACTGTCTCGTTGAGAAGGGATGCCCTTGGAAACTGCCTACGGACGAAAGTATTGGCCAACCGCATAGTCACCTCAGCGTCATATGGTTGCAGTTTAAAGAAACACACTCTAACGACGGGCAATCGACTCCTCCGACGTGTTGCCTGCGGCCGCGACGTCAGCGCTCGCAGTTTTCCCCGTTGCCGTACCCGCCTCAGCCGGGTTGCCGAAGCTTCCTTCGCGTTCGCTGTGGCTCTCGAGTTGCGCCAGCTTTTCATTCCTATTCTCATCGTTAGTCCAATTCCGTCAAACTTCATTCAATCCAGAACAACAAAAGACTCACTCTTTCCGTTTGATGTACAAGTTGAGGACGTGCGTGGCTATGATGAGCGATATGGCGCACGCCAGGCAGAACGAGAAGCCCTTGGGATACCTCGGCGACTCGACGGTGGGGAAGGTCAGCAGCGGCGTCCAGGCGGTCGAGGACTGGGCGATGATGGTGATGGTGACGAGCGTGAAGGAGCGCTGCTCGGGGGAGTCGCGCAGGATGGTGTTGACCCAGCCGTGCAGCACGCTCGAGAGCGCGTTGGACCAGTACATTGTGGAAAAGGCGAACCACTTTGCGGCTTCCGGCGCGTCCCAGACGACCAAAATGATCAAACCTGTGACGTTCCAGAGCGAGGAGAAAGTAATGGCCCACGCAGGACCTAAAACCAGATCGGACAGGAAGCAGGCGACCAGGTTATAAAATATGCCGAGGGCCGGCGCGATGGTGCCCATCTCGTTGACCTCGGCGGGCGAGTAGCGCCCCAGGCTCTTGATCCAGAGCAGGAAGCTTCCGGTGCTCTTGTGGATTCCCGCGTTCCAGAAGAGTATGTCGACGAGCACGACGGTCCAGAACTGCGGGCTGAGGAAGATGCGCTTGATGTGGCCGAACTTGAACTTGCCGCGCGTGACGTGCCCGCCGCGCTCGAGCCGGGCCTTGGCGACCTTGATGTCGTGGTCGTTGAGCACCCAGCGATTCGGCTGGTCGACGGTTCCGGGGAGCAGGAAGTAACCCAGGATGCCGACGGGGATGGTGATGATGGCGCAGATGATGTACATCCAGCGCCAGCCGGACATGCCGTGAACGCCCTCCAGCCTGCGCGAGGCACCAGCAGCAATCAGTCCCGCGGTCAGGGTTCCGAGGTTGAGGCCCGTGTAGAATATGCCGCCGCGCCGGGCGATCTCGTGGCCGCGGTACCAGGAGCCGAAGACGTAGTGCATGGCGGGGAAGAAGGCGGCCTCGAAGAAGCCGACCATGAAGCGGTAGGCGGCCATCTCGCCGAAGGTCTGGCCGCGGTACTGCAGCAGCGTGAACAGGCCCCAGAGGATGTCCATGGCGGGGATGGTCCAGTACATGGGCACGTAGGTGAAGAGGAACATGAAGGGGACCATGCCGACGACGGCGCCGACGGTGTACATAGTCTGCAGCTCGACAAGCTCGTTGCCGTGGAAGCCGAGCTCTTCCTTCATACCGCCGACGTAGGCGTTGTCTGGGACAGTTAGGGCGTGATTTTGTACCAAGGGATTTGTTGAGGGAACGTACTGAGATTGGCCTGATCGATGTATTTGACCCAGTAGCTGAGCACGGCGTAGGGGACAACGATCATGTCAAGCTTGTTGACGAGCTTGCGCTCTTCGGGGGTGTCATCGTCCGAGTACCATTGTATCTTCCACCACGTCTTTCGTGGGACTGTGTCGGTCGTCGCCATCTTGGCTCGGCGGCTGCGATTTGGACTCGGGTCGTCTCGAGTTTCGAAAGTCGGGTAGCCAAAGGAGACGTCGAGATGGCCGGGCGCGATCCAGGTCAACTCCACGACAAAGGAGCTGGGCTCAACTGGTTGATAACTGCCCGCCCATGAACCCCTGTCAGGTGAAAAAGGCCTGTCGCAATATCGATTGCGCCAGAGGCTCTTCAACTTGTGCCATGTCGAGTTGTTCCATTGAACGGGCTTACATTTGTGGGAAGAGTTCCCGCTTTCCGCTCCCCGGAAGTCGGACCCTGCCCGACTCCGCAACACGCGTGCATTTCATCGGGGCAGGCAAATACCATGGCAGAGAGGCATAAATGCAGGGCTCTGCCGGGAGTTGCCCGACCTCTTGGCCTCCTAGTTTGCGTGATAAAAGGACCGCAACACCTGTGTGTGTGTGGGGCCAGCGGCGCGTCAACGGCTGAGATAGGGAGTCTTAGGCGGGATAGTGGTCCCCCATGACGATCAGGGCAGCAGTTCGCTGACTGAAAGATGCTTAAAGACGGAAATAATGTCTAGAACGGAGGACTTTAGACCAATTTTGCGTGGCGGGCTGCGGAGGACCCGCTGCAGGTTTCGGGGGTTCGTTGAAAGCGCAGGATAACGTGCTTGACGCTGGTGATGGTGCCAGACGCGCATATGACCGACCCAGTGAACCGCGCGATAGCGGAATCCCGTGCCGCGCGTCGACTTTTCTTATCAGACATCAGATAAGAATGTTTGTAAAACTCCGGTCGGACTTTCGTTGTTTCTTTCACACAAGGCCCTTTGTTTCTTCTTTCTTGTTTCTGGTTAGTTGTTGCCGTTCGTAGAAGAATTCCCTGGAACAAAACTGAGATTGTTGTCTTTGTTAAAAGACTCTAGTTCTTCTCGGGAATAATACCCGACTCTTCGGCATTGTGTGTAACAAGTATTGTGCCAAGAAACGTTTCATTGACTACAGTCAACCATCATATCATTCAGACACGGACTGCAACTGGCCCACTTTGGTTCAATTATCTCCATAACATTGACTCTGAAATCGAGGCTCACTTGACACGTCATAGCTCTAAATTACATTCGAGAAGTATTAAACCTCACTGTTGTGACCTCATCGGCTCTGGTTTTGATGAGCGGCAACAATGCTCGAAAGACGTAATATCGTGCGAAACTACCGATAACGAGAAAGAAGTGACTACCGTTGCGTATTGACTTTGAGTGTAAGTGTAAAGTGTGTGTCTCTCGGTTAATAGCGTTCTTGTCTTGAAGTTAACCCCCCTATTGAGTTTTTGACTGGTTGTTAACCTTAGCGACTGGATCTGAGCGGTTAGGTTTCCTATATGACAGCTGCGCGTCCTCCACACCATCAGCCAGGTCCACCAGTAAAACTCTACAGAGCACGTCACAGTTGGACTGCTCGGATGCCACAACTAGTGTATGAAGCTACACGAAACCGAGAGGTTCGGCTCAAAAGCACGACATCCGACGCAGCCATTGGCCCCCCAGTCTGTAATTAAAACGATAAAGAACGTTAGACTCCCGTTCGCCTCGCGGCCGAGAGAATGAGGCTCTGCAGCCGGCGACCTCGGTCTACTCGGGCTCCGAAGAACTCCGATGAATGTATCAATAGCTGTTACTCATTCCGACTGACGGCGACTTCAAGGCGCCGGGAGATTTACCGTGTTCAGACAACCAAAGCCCCGGAAAAGGCGGATCGCGCCGCTGCGACAAGCATCAAGGCCGTTTCGTCCCATCTCCGCCTCCATTTCGGACACGAATCCCGGCCGCCCCACCGCCAGTCGCAACGATTGCTACGGATTACGGTTTGTCTGACTTGCAACTTGGGTAGTTGGTGGCTGGCTATATAAACCTTGTCCCCACACCGGACGACTCCAAATTGTTCTCCGGACTGTCCTCTTATCTTTTCGATTGCCTCTGCTTCCAACGTTAACTCGCTCTGGGCCCGGGCGTCGTCTGAAATGCTACGTAGACTCTACCGCGACCACGGCACCCGCTTCAGTGTGGTTTCAAAACCCTACCTTGGCGATCTCTGGCTTACCAACCCGGCTTCCTGGTCGGTCGGTTCAGTTGGGGGATTCCGGCGGGTTTGGGAAGACGACGATTTGTGCGCCTGGCCGGTTTATAAGGGAGACGTACTGTCTCCGGGCAGCATGTCCTGGTTGAATCTTTGACAAGAACTCTTGCGACTGGAACTGTTGTTAAACGTGACAAGACATGGATTTCATCAAAACGAACCCCCTCTACCTTGGAGGCGCACTGGTGTGCGTCGCCCTAGCCACGGTTCGTCATCATTGCCATCAACAACAACCACCAAACGCAAACCCGAACCGCAGCTAACAAGAATGGACATGGCAGTACATCTACGCAGGCCTAACAAACCCCCTCTCCGCGGTCCCGGGGCCCTGGTACACGCGCTACACGACCCTGGTCTCGACCTACTTCGTCATCACGGCGCACCACCCGGACTGGGTGCACGCGCTGCACGCGCGCTACGGGCCCGTCGTGCGCATCAGCCCGCACGAGGTCGACATCTCCGACCCGGCGACGTGCCAGCGGATCCACAGCGTCAAGGGCGGGTTCCTCAAGTCGCCGTTCTACTCGCTGCTCATCACCGACTCGTCGAGCGTGTTCAACGAGATCCGGCCCGATATTCACAGAAAGTACAAGCGGCTGCTGTCGAATCCCATGTCCGAGACGGGGCTGAAGACGTTCCTGCCGCGGATCGACGGCAAGGTGCGGCTGGCGATCGAGAGGATCCAGCAGGAGGGTAAGAAGAGGGGCGCGGCGGACATTGCGAAGTGGTTCATGTTTTTGTCGTTTGATGTTATTGGGGACTTGACTTTTGGGGAGGGGTTTGGGCAGCTTGAGAGCGGAGTTGTAAGTCTCTCCTTGTCGATGATCTTCTTGATGTTGATTGTGTTCTTTGAGAAGCAACTCACTGACACACCCTGCGCCTAGAAAAACCGCTCCGTCAACGACTTCGTCAGCCTAGGCTTCGTCGGCGGCCTGCGCTCCATGTTCCCGACCATCTCCTGGCTGTCCCTCTACTTCCCCATCCCCGTCTTCCGCGACGCGACCAAGATCCAGTACCGCACCTTTGACTACGCGCAGGGCGCGCTCGACCGGCACGCCAAGCGCGTCGAGGAGCTCGGCTCGGACCCGCAGCCGACCGTTTTCTCCAAGCTATACACCGCGGGGGCGGAGGACGTCTGGACGCCCATCGAGATCCGGGACAACGCGCAGGTATTCATCGTCGGCGGCAGCGACACGACGGCGAATTCGATGATCTATCTCATCTGGGCCGTGTGCAAGATCCCTGACGTGAGGAGAAAGTTGCTCAAGGAGCTGGAGGGTTTGAGAGAGGATTTTGGGTACGACGAGTTGAGGGAGATGCCGTACTTGAACTGCATCGTGAACGAGACGCTGAGGCTGTACACGGCGCTGCCGTGCGGGTTGCCGAGGATCGTTCCCGCGGGGGGCGCGGATCTTGCTGGGCATTTTATCCCTGCGGGGGCGACTGTTACGACGCAGGCGTATAGCTTGCACCGCGACGAGCATGCTTTTCCGGATCCATACAGGTTCTATCCTGATCGATGGGAGAATACGACGCAGGAGATGAAGGACTGCATCATGCCTTTTGGCGGCGGTTCTAGGAGTGAGTATCTTTCGAGTTGTGTCATGATGGGACTGGGCTAACGACAGACTACAGCATGCCTCGGTCGTCATCTCGCGCGCATCGAGCTGCGGCTGATCACCGCGCGCTTCTTCAAGAACTTCCCGAACGCCACCGTCTCCGAGCTGGAGGGGATGTGCGACAAGGACATGGAGCCCGCGCTGCACTTCCTCATGGTCCCGAGTGGCCACAGGTGTCTGATTAACGTTGATGGATGAGGTGGATCGAGGTCTTTGAGCGGACTTAGACTTGGAGGCTAGCCCGTATTGAGAAGTTCGCTTGCAATAAAGGCGGCTCTGTTGTCCAAAAGTAGTTACAAACTTACATATCACCAATACTGCAATGCAGTTGTTTCATCTCTTCTCTTGAGTATGTGACGCTACTTTGGGCCACGCTTCATCCAATGGTATCATCCTCTGGTATCATTCCTACTCAACCACGCCTCGCGCACACTCCAGCCCGAAAAAGGAAAATTCTGTCCAAGAAAACTTCGAACGAGATGTACGAAAGAATGAACGCCTCGTAAACGCTCAGTCGACGTCGATGACGACTTTGAGGGCTCCGTGCTTGGACGCCTCGCCAAATGTCTCGTATGCCTTCTCCATCTCGCTTAGCTTGAAGCCTACGGTTCACGTTAGTCGACGATTCTCAATTTCCAGGTGATTGTAAAACATACGGTGGGTGATAAGCTGCGAGGGCTGCAGCTTGCCGGACTGGACGAGCTTGAGCAGCATGGGCGTCGTCGTGGCGTCGACGAGTCTAGTGGTGATTGCTACCAAAAATGGTCAGTTTTCAGAGCTTGCGCGCGGTAAGACAACAAAGACTCACCAACGTTCTTGTCCCACAGGTTCTGCAGGTGCAGGTCGACCTTGGTCCCGTGCACGCCGACATTGGCCAGCACGCCTCCCGGCGCGAGCAGCTCCTGGCACAGGTCGAACGTGGCCGGGATGCCGACGGCCTCGATGACGGTGTCGCAGCCCTTGCCGTCCGTCAGGGCCTTGATCTGGGCAACCGTGTCGCCGGAGCTGACGAGGGTGTCCGTGGCGCCGAAGCTCTTCGCGACCTCGAGGCGCTTCGGGTCGGTGTCGATGGCGATGATCTTAGAGGGGGAGTACATCTGCGCGGTGATCACGGAGGCGAGGCCGACGGGCCCGGCGCCGACGACGACGACGGTGCCTCCCGGCTGGACTTTACCGCAGAGGACGCCGCACTCGTAGCCCGTGGGGAAGATGTCGCTGAGCATGACTAGCGCTGCCTCGTCGGCGCCCTCGGGGATGGGGTGCAGGCTGGACTGCGCGTGGGGGACGCGGACGTACTCGGCCTGCGTGCCGTCGACGGTGTTGCCCAGGATCCAGCCTCCCGTGACGCAGTGGCTGCACATCCCGCGGCGGCAGTACTCGCAGGTGCCGCAGCTGGATATGCAGGACACGAGGACGTGGTCGCCCTCCTTGTAGCGCGTGACGGAGGCGCCCGCCTTGTGGATGATTCCCACGCCCTCGTGGCCGAGGACGCGGCCTGGCGTGCAGGTTGCGACGTCGCCTTTGCGGATGTGCAGGTCCGTGCCGCAGATTGTCGTCTTTGTGATTTTGACTACTGCGTCGGTTGGAGCGAGGACTTCCGGGACGGGTCGGTCCTGGAGGGAGACGGCGTTTTGGCCGGTGTAGACTAGGGCTTTCATTGTGGAGAGGTAGCGGGCTGTGAGAGGGCTTGCGGCGAAGAGTTTGTGGTGGTGGAGGGGCAGTTTGGAGGTTTTGGCTAGGGCTGGGAGGGAGGACCGCGAGGCGCGGAGGAGGATTGATCGCGCTGCTCTTGAGGTCGCTGACATCGTGATGTGCGGGGGAGAGCTCGGTCGGGCGGAGGCTTCGCGGGGAAGAGAGGCGGGATTTGGGGAGGAAGGTTCTCGGTGTTGTGGGTGGTTTGACTTGGATATCAGACGATGAAGTGACAAGTCGGAGAGGCTAGTGGTTTAGTCTGTGATGTGTTCCAATGGGCAGAGAGTAGCAGAGCAAGATGGAAATTCTTCCAGGAGGCTCCGAGATATAGCGTCACATTTCAATGCCGAGATCACGGTATCGCGGGTTGTCTCGTTGCGTTTCATCAGATCATGTTCATGCTCACGATGGAAAGTGGCCGGAGTGCGTGGTCTGATTTCCCGTTTTCCCGTGTTGGTCCACGACGTCAAGAAGGCAATTTGTGGGGGAGCTCCCTGGCTCGCAGGTGGGGGGAGACACCTGATTTGGGATCCCGTCCCGGGGTTCAGTCCGCTGACAGGAGATCCAACACGTTGGATGGGGATATCCGGGGGTCGCGATTGGCTGACTGTGAGTTTGCGATTGATCATGGGAGTGAATCCTTTTAAGACAGGAGGCCTGATTCCTGAGCATAAGAAGTGGCCGGTGAAGGGATTGAGCGGGCGGCTCCGCTTCTGGGGCTGATAACGAGTGGTAACCCACATCTGCGGATGATTCTGTCACCTTTTCTTACCAAAGGCCCCGAACGTCGGTTGACATGATGGGTGATATTCCGAGGAGATGCTCCGAAACTTGGCGAGGAGTCACCAACTCTGTCGGATGTGATGTGAGGAGGGGTCATTTCAAGGCGATCACGGGTGGTAACAAAGTGCTTATTGTTCGCTCCAATGGCATAGGTACTCTCTTTCAGCGAATGGGGTGGGACCTGAACTACCGGGCCCGAGGAACTGCTCGGAGCGGGTGCTAACCGGACCGGCCCCACACGGTCGGAAGCAGAATGGATCCGGAGCCCGGTCGTCCTCAACAATTGTGTTGGAACTTGCAGGTTGTTCAGGTTTCCCCGATTTCAGCATCCGCCACAACCGATGTATCGCGCTACAAACTCAACATTAGAGAAGAATCTTGGCAGGTTGATCGAATACGACTACTTGCCCTCTTTAATTGCAGCAAATGCACGTATGAACTCTGTCCGAGTCGTGCTTGACCGGGTTGTAGAAGTGGGCCGAGTGGTCAGCTTGGTGTTACCTGATCCTACATACACGAGCAGGCATGCGATTTGCGACGTTTTTTATCGTCCACAGCGTTTACAATTGGGATCCCAGGTTGCAGATATTCCATGGCAACATTAACCTCTTAAGCAGTCGGCCCCGAGGCTCTGAGCTCCTTAGTTTTCAACCGTTTGCGATGCCCGCATCGGAAGAGATCCCGGCCCATCCGTTCGTCCTGATGCCGTGTCATTCCCGCCCTTCGGCTGCAGGTGCCCCGCTACCCCGCCGTCGTCCCTGGCGCTAGAACGGCCCGGCAGCGCACTATGACTTCATGCTCAGCCTCCCGTATTACCTGAGACACAGCTCGGCTTCTCCCGACCTCAGCTCACACCGCTCTTCAACCCCTCACTTCCCTCTCACCTTGTCTCCTCATCATCTCATCTCATCTTGATTCCCTCATCGACCATCACCAACCATCCAACCAACAACAAACACCACAATGGCCACGTCTCCCAGCGCGAAACGCCAAAAGTCCTCCAAGGACGTGCCCTACGAGCTCATCTACTGGCCGGGCCTCCCCGGCCGCGGCGAGCACGTCCGCCTGGCCCTCGAGGAGGCCGGCGCCGAGTACACCGACACGGCGCACGTCGAGGACGGCGTCAAGACGGTGCTCGCGCAGATCGCCGACGAGAACCTCGGCGACGAGCGCAACCCCCCTCCCCTGGCGCCGCCCATCCTCAAGCACGCGGACCTCTTGATCAGCCAGACGCCCAACATCCTGCTGTACCTCGGCCCGCGCCTCGGCCTCGCGCCGAAGCCCGACGACGAGGACAGCGACGGCGTCTACCGCGTCAATGCGCTTGCGCTGACGGCGCTTGACGGGCTGAGCAACGAGGCGCACGACACGCACCACCCCATCGCGACGGGGTTGTACTATGAGGACCAGAAGGAGGAGAGCAAGCGCAAGGCCAAGGATTACGTCGATAACCGGCTGCCCAAGTTTTTCGGGTACTTTGAGAGGGTGTTGAAGGGCGAGGCGAGTGGCGAGGGGCCGTGGTTGTATGGAGGCAGCCTGACCTATGCGGACTTGGTGCTGTTCCAGGTGTGTTCTTTCCCATCCCTCTGTTCTTCTCCTTCCTCTCTGTTGTTGTCCTTCCTCTCTGTTACCCTTAACCCCTGTCATCGTCCCTCCCCTTCTTTGTCGTCCCTCTGTTCTTTCTGCTTCCAAAGCTGACAACCATAGTGCCTCGACGGGTTGAAGTTCGCCTTCCCCAACGCCCTGAAGCGACTCGAGGAAAGCGGCGACTACAAGCGCATCTTCGAGCTGTACGACGCCGTGAAAGAGCGCCCCAAGATCCAGGAGTACCTCGCCAGCGAGCGCAGGCAGAAGTATGCCGAGGGCATCTATCGCCACTACCCCGAGCTGGACGAGGAGGCGGCTGCGGCGTAGGGAGCACGAGAGGAGTGACTGCTTGCTCGGGTCGGGGATTCGAGGAGGGTCAAAAGCATGGAAGTAATGAATCAAAAGCACTTGCCGATTTCAAGCCACGCCAACATCAAACATTGTGAAAAGAGAATGCAGCAGCAGTCCTTGAGCACCTCCCACCAATACACTGTCTCTTCCAAAGCAGCACTATCTTCGCCATTTCCATCCTTTCCCGTCGTCCGTCATCCCCGTGGCTCGTCCCCGTCGTCCATCATCTCCATCGCTCTCCGATTATTCTTCATCGGGTATTAATCACTCTCTTTTTCAGACATTAAAATCACGTCGACCGCTGTAGCCACAGCTCACACCTGCCAATCATGGGTGGAACGCACAAAAGGCACAAAGAAAAGCAAGCCAGAACCAAAAAAAGAAACGAGGCCAGGGCCAGGGCCGCAGCGTCCGGCCAGAATGACGATGAGGTGGGTTTCTTCCTGGGATTCCAACAAGCACCCATCTTGCCCCCTCGTCCCTTGCCCTAGATCCCCCCCCCCCACCCTGCTTCCGCTTTATAGCGACACACGCAACATACGCTGACGGCAAGCATAGGGTGGACCCAGCGACACAACGGTCCCCGCGAGCGACCCGACTCCCCAGAACGGCCATGAGACCGGCGCAGACCAGGAGACCGACCAGCCCTCTGCGACGCACGGGAACCTTGTGAGTATTCCAATTGGCGATGTGGGACTGGCCGCTAACGGCGAAATGCAGGTCATCGGCCGTTTGACGGTCGACGGCGATACCGGGTTTACCTCTAAAAGTTGGAAGCTTGCTCGGGGTTCGTTTATCCGTGCGATGCGCAACAGTGACTACACAAGTTTGATACGCAACGGCGAAGCTGAGTTTACCTTGCCGCGGGGTATCCGGTGGATTTTGGATCCTCCCGCTCTTTACCGTCTTGACTCATGGTATAAGGAAAATCCCGCCGAGGGAGGATCATCGACGAAATTGGCTGCCGCAATCCGATAGAGGAGAATCGAGCTAGAGTCTTTGTCTTTCGAGGCGTCAAGCCGAAGCCTAGCGAAGAGCAAGACACAGACCAATGCCAAGACCACCGCGGCGAAGGAGGTAGAGTTCAAACGTGCTTTAGACTACGCTCGGGCACAGGCCCGGAGGCGAGGCGATCCCGGCAGCGAGATCAGGAGGAGAGTCACGGTAGTAAGGATGGTGAGATCGGGCTTGAAGACAAAG
Source organism: Colletotrichum plurivorum (assembly GCA_014235945.1). Taxonomy (NCBI): domain Eukaryota; kingdom Fungi; phylum Ascomycota; class Sordariomycetes; order Glomerellales; family Glomerellaceae; genus Colletotrichum; species Colletotrichum plurivorum. The sequence continues at coordinate 55,665 of WIGO01000048.1, forward strand.
GGCAAGACAAAGAAAACCTGGCGAATCGAAAGGTGGCCCCTGATTGCGGGGCGTCTAGTTCTCCCCCGTCGTCGAGCCGCGGCTGCCACAGATCAACTCACGCATCGTCAAGCCAGTCTCATCCGTCGTCGCATGACACGTCGTCGAGTCCGCCCACGGGCAACGTTAGTGGTAAGGGCAAGAAGGCAGCTATTCGTATGACCAAGGAGAGAGCCAGTCGTAAGGGCAAGGAGTTTTCTGACTCTGACTGAAAAGTCTTTTTGGACATTCTTTTAGAGTAGCGATCATTGTGCAGTATTCAGAGCGGGCGCTGGGGAGGAGGCCAGAAAATAACAGCGAGCATTTCAGAACAGGGGTTGCAGGTGAAGTGAAGGGCACTGACAAATGTAGGTCTGCATATTAAAGCTACTGCGTCTTGAGCCTCTCTAGATAGTGCGCATATTCTACACCCCCATCCTCGTCTTACATCACCTTCGGCTACATTAGCCACTGCTGTCCGCCTTCATCACTTCTGGCCGTCGCCCTTGTATCTTCTGTTCGTCCTCGCCACTTCTGTCCGTCATCGTCGCTTCTGTCCGTCGTCCCCGTTGCTCCTGTCTGCCGTCCTCGTTCTATGTGCTGTTGTGATATTTCACCGAGACGATATGGAACACGGAACCTAGGGCTGTGGAATAAGAGTACCCGCCTTGTGCATCTCGCAGGTATATCTCCTTGGGTCGTCCTAGGGTTCGGTTTCTTTTCCGATTCTATCTCCGACTCTGACCGCAGAAGAACTAACTTTGTGTAACGAACTGGGCCTTGGGCTGCAAGACAGTCGATTAGAACAAAGTATCTAAAGCTTGAGGAAAGAAAGAAAGTTCTCCTCTAGTTACAAACAAACAATCGCAGCCCTTAAGTAACCAAACGCGCGTACTTCTAGAAGCGACGAGAACCAGCGCATTGTGGGGTTCGACCCGAGCCCGGTGGGTCTACAGAATACGAACGTGATAAGACACCAGCTAACAGGCCTGACCAACGATCTAGGGACCTCAGATCGTTACACTTTGGTATTAACCTGTTTCAATATCTTGGTCATTGGCGAGTATGTCCTCCTATTGACGATAGTTCTTATATTCTCGCGTACGGTTGTCTGGAAACGGTTTGATATGATGTGGGCACTTTGTCGAACATTAGTAGAGGGAACTTGGGATTGATGGGGATGTTTGTGATCGGACCAGAGGAAGGGGCATAGCTAGCACCCGGGCAGGTTTCCCCGGCGGTTGGGAGAAGCACCAAGAGGATGGGAATAAATATTACGAGGAAGAGATGGAAGAGGGGACAGTGCCTCTGTTCTGCGACCATCTAGAGAAGTAGAATTCGCAGGGAGGGCGCGGAGAATGCAGTGGGAGGAGGTCGAATAAAGCATGCACGAGGGCAGCAGAGGTTCCGGTGCCATTCCATATGTGGGAGTGTAATTGCATCTCATGTGTGATTGTTTCGAACCAACGGCCATATGAGAGTAGTTCGAATGCACATTCCAAGTTGTTTGGCCAAGGGTACCCCGAAAGACGCTGTTCCTGGTCACAGCTGCAGGGGGCTACCTGAACACTAATTCCTGAGAGCCAGGACATTTCCATTGTGACCGAACAACCAGGTAGACCAATCCATTTCGCATTGGACTGTGTCCCATCGAGTCCTCGTGCTGGTTGAGAGGTAGTACGTACAGGGAGGTACCTAGGTACTGAGGCGTGCGGCTCAGTCGTAGTGGGTGGGTGCCGGCAGGTGTGCCCCGCCCCCACGCCACCCACTTGGCTCCTTCCTCAAAATCAACTTCACCTCACCTTTTCACCTCACCTTGTTGACCTGACGTCACCTAGCAACCAGCAGAATTGTGTCCCAGATCAGTAGTTTTGGAAAATGCTGAAAGATACGTACCGTGGTTGTATTTTATTATTTCCATTTTGGGAAGTACCTAGGCACTTTGGGCAATTAATTCCGTTCCCCCCATGCGGTGGCATTATGGACGAAGTGGATGAAGACTCCCCCTGGTTTGAGCCGGGGTCCCCGTCGTAAGCTCACCTGGGTAAGTACTTGGTTGTCTATCTATGTACGAAGCATGGGCACGTCAGAAGTCATCCTGCCGGATATGGACTTCGGTCTGGAGGGTAGATGAGCCTCAGCACCGGAGTCTAAGGCTTGACCTGCGGGATTGACTGTTAAAACCAGGCGAGAGTTCACCCTTCTCATTTCAATCTTCTCTCCTCAAACGGCATGCCGTGGCGTAGGAGAGGCTGAGCTGGTCGGATACAGACGGACAATCTCACGATCTTTGGACTGGGGGAGGCGCTGAAGACGCAAGGCGCTTGGATGACTCAAGAGGGGAAGAGAAGGCATCGCGAAGAGCAAATTACATTGCTTGGGACCTCGAGAACCGGCAGCATCTAGCCTCGTTTGAAATAGAACTCCCTTGGACAATCTCGTTGTCCGATTAAACAAGTCCCTTGCCCGCGCAGACGGAAGGGCTCCCTCCCAAAACGCCTCCTCTGGGAGTTCTCAGCATCTCCAGAACCCCCATTCACTCCCATAGACCATAGCAACTGTTTTGGAAAGAGCCCCTGGGTGTGACTCCAGGGTGCCTTCCCATTTAGCTGACCTGCTGGCACCTTTCAGTGTACGTACCCCCAATAATACCTCAGTTGCCCAGCTACGGCCACAGAGATTCAGAATAACTCAGCGGACTGTGGAGTCCCGTCTCAGCTCACCTTTACTGATCTGAGGGTGTTTAATGATCTGTTTCCCGGTCGGCCTTAGCCTAGAAATGGATAAATACCCCCACTTCTTCCCCGATTCACGCTTCCTCTCCAAAACAACACACACACACCATACACACACACACACACCAAATTCGTGCAAATCATCATTGAGACGATTATCCTCAATAATCACTTCCATCATACATCACTCACTCACATCAACTTGGTATCCACGAAGAAAGCTTTTCACAATGTACGTACATTCCAGTTCCCCCAGTCCCGATCCTCCTCATCAGACAGCTGACAATCACCAGGGCTACCACTAAGAAACCTGAGGACTTGACCCCCAAGTTCACCATCGGCGGCTGCGCAAAAGTCCTGACACTGATCACCGACTTCACCCACAACCTGGATACCTACGGCATTGAGAACCTGGTAAGTTCTAGCATCTCCACATGCACGAGCGCGCACCCTTTTGCCGGCTGCCCGCTAACCACTTTTCATTGTCCCAGAGAAGACATAATTTTCACATCGAGGCCATGGCTGTTAACGAGATCCTTAATGAGAGAAGGGCTCTTAAGCCGAAGGTGAAGGTGCTCAACGTGGCTGTCACCCGTGCCCTAGAGGCACTGAACCAAGACAAGGCGCCTAATGTCATCACACCGGCCTTGCAAAAGGACATCGGCCTCATCAAAGCTAATGTCACGGCCTGGGAGGGGGTGATGGCTGAGATCCAGGAGAAGCGCGAGGCGAAGAAGGCTTAGGAAGACAGCACAAGGAATGAAGCACTGAGGGATTTCCGGAAAAGCCAGCTGTGGAGCAGCGGATAGACAGTCTAGATACCCCCATCTGAAGTCTCATTCAGATCATTACAAATCAAGTCTATGATCAATTGCACAGACTACTCTCACTATATTCTGGCTGGCAAAGGGATTAAATGAATGCAATGGTTGAAAAAGAGATGAATTTGCGATGGTGCAGAGAAAGTATTGGCATGTGTCGCAAAGAATATACATTCTGTGCCTTCCTTATTGTCACATTGCTGATGACTTGCCCTAGGGACACACACACACACTAAGTCTGGATGTAAAATGGGTTAGATCAAGTGCTTTAGGAAGTAAAACCCAAGGTAGGCAGAGTCAGAAGTGTATGATTGATCCAAGAGTACTGATCCTAGCACTCAAGTCGTGGAGGTAGTAGCTATCTATGTGTGATGCGATGTGATCAAGGGGTGAAAAGTGACAAAGGTAGTGAGTGGATCGTGACGTCTCGCCAGGTTCCCCCCGGCCCCCCAAAGAGAGCAGGCTTTACTCAGACTTGGGCTTCACTCCAGCAGCTTCATCCTCTTCCTGCCAGCTGCGAACCTTTGCCTCCATCTTTTCGACCAGAGCCAGTAGCTCCGCATCCCCCTTCTTCAGTATATCGGCAGCCTTGTATGCCTCCTTGAGGGCGTTGTCGACTCTTCTCACAAGTTCGTTGACCTCCGGGTCCGGGCAGTTGAAGCCCTGGCCAGTGCGACACTGGAACAAAGACAGTTAGCTGGTGGTGAATTTTGGACGAGGAGCAGAGGTTGGAGAGAGAGTACTCACGCGTTCAGCATAGGTGCTGGTCATGATTTGACGACGGTTGGTGTTCATGGATGGTTGGCTTTGACTGGTTTGGGTCAGAGAGTGGTAAGATAAGGGCAGTCTCGATCAATGCTTACCAATGTTTTTGCTGAGCGAGAGGTGTTTTGTTGGAGGTGTAGACCTTTGGCGTCGATTGAGGACGAAGGGAGGGTTTTGAGATGGGTATGAGGAAATGAGATGAGTGTGAAGAAGGATGAGTTGGGGGGGTAGGAGAAAACGGGACCAGCAGCAATCAAGTAGGAAGGCGCGGAAATTCCCACCACCGCCACCACCACATACCAGGCCGGGACCCATGATTGCTGGCTGATCCAACACACTAGCAGCAGCAGCAGAGGCAACTACAATCAGTATAAGCGCCCAGCCACCAGAGGGGAAAGAAGTGAGGCCAAACCACCAGCACTGAAGCCGGCCTGCATCTGCAATATTCAAACTTTTCGATCTCCCACGGGGTCGGAAGTGTTTTCTTGGTTTAAGGGTGCCGTATTTCGGCACTTGGAATTCTTGGGAAAGCTAGCTATCTATGCGCGAATTGGACGGAGCGAAGGGCCGCCAGTGAAGTCTCGTCAGATTCCTCCCCAAAAGAAGCAGGCTTATTGCGGCTTGGAAAGCCCAACTGGTCTAGCAATTGATCCAATTGCCTTTCAGCTGGCACTCCCACGCCCACGTCTCTCGGCCTTCCTCTCCTTGGCGGCAACCATCAGCACCTTGGCTTCGGCCTCCAGCTCTTCGATCTCCCTCTGATGGAGAACGCGCTCCCGAAAAGACACAAGCCTCTGGATGATGTCGTCGACCATCGGGGCCAGCGAGTCGAGAGCGTCGTTCTGGTCGACGACCTGGCGGATCTCGGGAACCGCCTCGCGTTGGGCTTCCCGGTGATCGTCTCGGGCTGCTCCGCCATCGTCAACGGCCTGCCCGGTCCCATGTTTGCTGCTGGCGTTCATCGTGGGAGAATGCTTCTTGACGCGAGCTTCCACCTGTTCGAGCTTCCTGCGAAGGACCTGAGCCTCTTGTTGTAACATCTCGTGGGTTACCTGGCTCGGCGACGGGATGGCGACGTTGGGGCCGAAAATCATCTCCCCAACTACCTGGTATTCGTCTCCGGGTCTGCAATTGTCGATGGCCTGGTAGACTGTGTGATTGCCCACGAGGGGAACGCCGGCGTGGACGAAGGAATCGCCCTGGCGGTGGGCGAAGCTGTCGGCCATCTTGTGATCGGCAGCTACGGCGTCGCGGTTGAGCTCCTCAGGGGTCTGATTGTTCATCGGTTGCCGTGTTTGGACGGGGGCGAGAGGCTGGGGAAGAGAGTCAGCTTGATTGCTTCTCGGGCGCAGAGCCGGGGCGGAGGAAGCACTCACTCGTCCGGAGAAGCTGGCGGTCTCGTCTTGCTGATGCTGAGGGTTCCTGTCGCTAAGCGCCCTGTTGGCTCGTCTTTTATCCTCCGTCTGTGAGTCATCGGTAGCGGCTTCAGCCGTGCTGGCCATGGACCTTTCCGGATGCGTACCGGTGTATGGTAGACACTGGCATTGTGGCTGCCATCGAGTTCAAACGTGCGTTTTGGCCTCCACACAGAACAGTGTCGCGTGGAGAGAGAAATGGTATCAGGAGGGTTCGCGTTAAGCTTGAATTGCTTAGTCATAAGGATCGTCTGAATCAAAGCTTACCAATTGTTCGGTCTAAGTAGGTGCGAGCTTTGACGTCGAGTGAAGACGAAGAATAGTAAGAAGACGCGGAATTTCCCGCCATCATGTAGGTCGGAAATCGCGACAGCAAAGGCAATTAAGAACCCCGATTGCCAGAGACAGAGAAGCGAGGCCTAATCAGCGGCAATAAAATCGGCCTACGTCTCATTCAAAATATTGGGCTCCTGTGCCACAGAATCAGAAGTGTATGCTTGATTTCTTGATTGGGGAGTGCTGATGTTGGCACTCTGAGCTCTGCGAAGGCTAGCTATCTATACGCGGTTGGATGTGATGGTGAAGTCGACTCCTAGGAGGGCTACTGGGGCTTAATGCCCACCTGAGCCATCTCCTCCTGAATCTGCTCCATGGGACCCGTTTTCATCAAGCCCTTCATCTTCTGGGCAAAGGCCTCGATGTTCTTGGCCAGCTCCTTCTCGCCCTCGCTCTCTTCAACGGAGCCGACTCCCCTCCCCGACTCCTTCATAGCCTCGAGATGCTTCGCGACCGAGTCGTATGCGTTGCTCCTCGAGGAGCTGGTAAAGCGACTGGGTGTTGTCGCCCTGGCCGACCGCAATCCGCTCAGCCTCCTCGTACCCCTCCCGAGCGCGGTCGACGTCCACAGCCTGAGTGATGGCGTTGTTATTGGCGTTGATCATGGGGGCATTCGTCTCCCTAATCCGTTTCTTCATCTTGTACATGGCCTGCTCCGCCTCGGAGAAGAAACGCTGGGCGGCCTCGAAGAACAGCGGGCCGCGGTTGCCGGTGGTCGCGTCGAGTATCTGTCTAATGGCCGTAAGAGCGGCCTGGCGAAACTGCCCAAAAGCGAGATCTCCGTGCTGCTGCTGCTGCATGCAGGCAGTGGTGGACTCGCGGTCGACGTGAGCCTGGAAGAGAAGGTCAGCCAAAGCGCAATTCAAACGACAGGGGGTCGGAAGAGAAGTGCTCACCTGTCCGCTAAGGTTGGCGGCCTGGGGCTGCTGGTCCTGAGGGTTGTTCTTCATGTTGGGCTGGAGTGGTCAGGTCAGCTATTGGGGATGAAAGAAGAGCCGACTCAAAGCGTACCGAATGGACGATATTTTGATGAAAGGACCGAGTGCAAATGTATCGATTGAACTAGCTCTGGGACGAGGTGAAGGCAAGTCACAAGTGCAAGGAGGAATTTGGATGCTGAAGAATTCGGGCGAAATTCCGTGGGTGAAAAGATTGGGCGGTGGAAGGGTGCGAGAGACGGGCCAGCACCTAGCAACCAAGCAGAAAGGCGCGGAAATTCCCCGGTCACCAACACGTAGGTCCCGACAGCAGCAGAGGCAACTAAGTCCCCCCGACTGCCGGAGGGAGGGACGCAAGGTCAGACTGCTAGTACTGAAGTTGGCTTATATCTACTTGATTTTGGCTTTCAGTTTCTTGAAGATTTAGAAGCGCATGCTTGATTACTTGTTTGAGGAGTGCTGATATTGGTACCCGGGGCTTCGTGACAGCTATCTAGCGTGGTACTTTTCTGTCGTATAACAGAGAGGGATACAATTGAAGTCTTTCCAAACTTTCATCAAGAAGCAGCGGGCTTACTGCTGACCAAAGCCAAACTGGCCCAAGAACTTGGTCACCGCCTCCACGGCTTCCTTGGACCTCTTGTTCTCGGCCTCCAGCTCTGCATTTCGTGCCTTCATCTCGGTGACCGTCTGCTTCAGGCAGGCCTCCAGCTCATCGATGCGAGCCTGGTGCTCGATGACCTTCTGCTTGATGGCCTCGTTCTCCCGCTTGAGGGCCTCGTTATCCTGCTCGGAGGCGAGAGCCCTCCGATGCTCGGCGTTGAGGTTCTCAAGGGATTGCTGGTAGTCCGAACGAGCCTCATGAAAATTGTCACGGGCCTCGTTGATGCCAACGGCCTGTTCGACGGCATAGGCGTTAACGTTCAGCATCGAAGAGTTTAACTCTTCATTTTGGTTGCTGAGGTCTGCAATGCCGCGCTGCATGGAGCCGATGGCGCGGATGAAGGCCATTCCCTGTCGGCGGGCCCAGCCATCAGAAATGTGATCGTTGGCAGCGACTGCATCCCTTGTAAAATGCTCAACGGCCTGATCACCGAGAAGCTCGCGCGCGGGGGGCGCGGCGGCGGGACGGAGGGAGAGGGCCTGGTTTTAGAGGGTCAGCTGAGATGCCCTTGGAATCGGACGACGGAGGGACTCACTCCAAAGGACGAGAGGCCCTGCATCTGCTGCTGGTCGTTGGGGTGCATCTTGGGCCTGGATTTCCATTTCAACGAAGTTGGAAAATGAGAATCACCTGAAAGGCTTACCAAGTTTTGGTCAAGATGACTACGTTTCTTGTAGGAAGTGGTATGGATTTGCTTGGGAGTGATCCGCGTTTTCTCAACGTCGAAGCTGGGATGAGGAAATAGTTTGCTGTGGGATCCGAAAAATACTCTGCTGAAAAAGAGATGAGTTGGAAGGGTGAGAGAGGGTGAAAGATGCAAGACGGGTGAAAGGTGAAGGGTGTCTAGCAACCGAGCAGGAAGGCGCGAAACTCCTACCGCCTTGGGACCCACAGTTTCTGGGTGATCCGACAGCAGAAGAGACACAATAGCGTACCTAGGCACCTAGGCGAAGGTCTGAAAGACGCGAAATAAGGGGGTAAGCGAGCCCGGAGCACCTACAGTGAGTTCGTTCTACTGTTGCATCATCCATACTCCGTTTCCCAACCTCTTCGTCCGACACACTTTTCCTGACCAAATACTCTATTCCACGAAGTCCCCTTCCATCAAAGCAACTTCATGACGAAGAACAGGCCAAGCAAGATAGCCCGCCGCCGGGCCAAGCTCAAACGAAGGGAGGCAATGAAAGCGGTATCGCAGGGAAAGCCAGTTCCGGCTCACACGCAGCTATCCCGAGACGATCGGCTCAAGGTACGTCTTCTCAGCGTTGAGAAGATGAGAGAAGCCTCGAGGAGTTTGTCTCTGACCTGTTCAATTCCTAGGCAGCCAACAAGTACCGAAAGGCTACGAACAACAACGTCAAGCTCTTCCGTAAAGACATCCAGAATCTTAATGAGAAGGCCCAAGAGAAGGTGGAGGCCCTGGACAAGAACGTCCGCGACAACAACTGGGCCAACTACGACTTCCTTGCCCAGGAGAGCCTTCAACTTAAGAATACGGAAAATACGGTCGCCACGCTCATGCGGCAGGTTGCCCAGATGAGCAGAGAGCTCGCGGATCTGCGCGCCAAAGTTTACGATCATGACCAGAAGTTGCAGGGTCAGTCTCAAAAGTCTGGCTCGACGCATACCCAGCAGTAGATGAAGGACTTGGCCGGACGCCGCGAATGATGAATAGGGATAAAGAGCAACGATATATAAAACATTCAAACGTTCTACGAGCCTCTTCCTGGGCGTTATCGGGTTATTAGGGAATGGCGCCGCGATGTAGGAGGTGTTCTCAAAGTAACCGGTTGTGAAATCGTTCCGTATCAGTTGAATCAGGCTCTTTGTGATGCAGGTTGAGCCAAGCATACCTACATAAACACACTCCTATCCTTCCTCGATCTTCCAGTTTCGTGTCTCGGCCAGACGCGACATGACCTAGGTAAGAAACCTACCTTAGTGGCACGTCATTGCCTAGTTCTGTGTTGTAGTACCAGAACATAAGCATGGGACTCCCTTCAGCGCACAGCGAAAGGAGCCCAGGCGGGTCCTCGACCAGCCACGGAAGGAGCTCCTTCCCCCGGCACCTTCCTTCCTCGAACCTCCGACAGCTGCCCCTTCCCTAGATCCTCCCACAGCTGAAGAGAATAGAAAATTAAAGAGAAAATACCGCCCAATGAGAAAATTCCTGCCAAAGTACGTACCTAAGGGCTACAACCAGTAACCGGGTCCCGCAATCAGTAGCCCTCCCCCGGAGGGTATAAAATCTCCCCAACTTTCCGTTGCTCTGCTCGATCTTTTTCTCTCCATCTTTCTTTCCTCCATTCTTTTTTTTCCTTCAACGACACGACCACGCCCTCAGCAAGGCATCGCCATTGCCCTTCATCATCGGTAAGTCCATTTTTCTTTCATCCCTTTTGATGGCTTTCTCGGTCTTGAGCCTGCCGGAGCAACCGCGGAGCTGTGGTGGCCAACGCCCGCCATCCCGGGAGCTGGAGATGTTCGGGACGGGATCTTTCGCCTGTCTCGCACAACATCGCCAGCTTTCAGGAGGGGCGGCCCCCTGCCTCTGGATTTCTGCTTTGCGGTTATCTCGAGGTGGCAACAGCTTCGCGACTGCGATCTTTCTCTCGTTACTGCCCCTCTCCAAGCCTTCGGGCGAGGAGGGGGATAGTGCGCCTTCACTCCGAATGGCCTGGCATCCGCTAGGAGAGCACGTTTCAGTGACGGGGTATTGCACCTTGGGAGACGATGGTCGTAACGGCTGTTTGATGTGACATGCGGTAGTGCTTCTTTCAGCTAGATCGCGAGGAAAGCGCGGGCAAGCGACCACTCAAGCACATCAATTGCGGACTTACTCAGTTTTGGTTCCCAAAGCTGACTGTATGAAGACACAGGTACCTCTATCACACTTCACTTTTTTTTGTCACCGGCGACGCGATGGATGGGCAAGGGCTTGGGTGGACTTTGGGTGGTTTGGCTCTTTTTTTCACGTTGATAGCTCAGAACAATCGATGCTCTTTCTGCTTCATTTTGACGCTTCCCAAACGCGATACCGTGACGTCTTTTGCCTCAAGAACGCGAGCCCAAAAACTCTACCTGGTAAGATCCAAAATCCTTTGTGAGGCAGGCACGGCATTGAAATGAGCCTCGCGCCAGGCTTTCTTCCTCATTGCCGCCCTCACGGCGTTGCGACACGTCGCGTTACACAGAGCGAGCCATCTCTCGAACGGATCACAAAGGCGCCATCGATGGAAAGATGCTCAAGGCCCAAGTGACAAAGGTTCACGTTGCGTTGCCAAAACACATGATGCAGAGGCCGCGAGGGAGATCAAAGGTGGGTGCCCGAGATCGTCGGAACAAAGGCTAACAGCGGTCTTGTCCAGCACCGATCCAGCGAACCCATAAATACGAAACAGCGCAAGAGAGACGAGAGAAATCCGACCGGCGACGAGATCCAATGGCTTCCGGGTCAGTTCCCCTTGGCGACAACCCCGATTCCGAGCCAAGACCACGAAGAATGCGAGAGGATTAGGCGATAGCGGTCGAAGGGGATGAAGGGAGCGGGATTACATGGGATCGCTGCGCAGTGTCCACCGCCCAACGAGTCAATCTTTGGATCGCTCGACGTGGGATGGGTTCTCGCCCCGGGAAAGAAAAATGGCTTCCAACGTTGTTTAATCGTCACAGGCATCTCCGGCAGGTAGCACAAGGTCTCGGTGTTGAGCCATCACTTTTGCGCATGCCCGCCGGTATGTTTCGCGACCTTCAGAGGAAACAACGACGAAATTGAACGCTTGGGGCGATACATCTACGCGGGTTCCTGTTTTGACGAGACTCGAGCGATGCCAACCTTCGCGGCGGGCTACGGCGATGGCAAGGGATCACGGTGGGCGATTGTCGTCGGTTTTGGATTTCGATCGGAACCGTCTCCGATCGGTGGCGCTGGGGTACATGAGAGGGGCGCGAATTTTACCCCTCCGGAGCCTGCTCCGGTGCATGCAGTGCGCTGACACGTGGACTGGGGGGGAGCTTGCTGTGGGACCTCACGTCATTGGCGACTCGTGACCCTTTGTCAACCTCAGCAGTCTCGACGAATTCGATGGGCGCTGTCTATTTTTCTGGTTCATCATGCGTGGAAATATTATCAAAAGACTTCGCATCTTTGGGACGGTAGCCTGGGTGTAGTGGGGGGCGATCGGATGGATGGGCACTGCGACGGAAGGAGTTGTTCGTCTCAAACTTGAATGGAAGCATTTTTTTTCTTCTTTTGCCGCGGATAACTTCTGAAGTCGATCGCAGCGGGCCCACGGGGATGTCTTTGAGTCGCGCTTCTGTCAGTTGTAAATAAGCCGGCCGCATCGTGTGGCATAGGAAATTCTAGGCAGCAAATCCCCTCGTTTCGTTTCGCTACCCATCTCCCAGCGTCGGCCTCGACGCGCTTCCTGGCCGAGGCAGCTCCCCTCCAAAGACGCGTTCCGGCCTAGGAACCTCTCTCCCAAGCCCATAGAAAGATTTGAAAGCCACATGGAAGTAGGTAAAAACGCCACTTGGAATCGCGTCGAACCCGTTCGGAACCCTGAGAACTCGAAGTCTAGGAAGCCAAACGGGTCGTTGCACATAAATCCCATCTCCGCCGACACCCTTCTGGGTCAGGAAAATACTCTAAAAAAAAGCAGCGCTATTTGTCCACCACCTGAGCGATCGGGACAGGAAAAGAAAAAGAAGGTTCCTTCCCCAACCAACACTGCTAGCCAACTCCTTCTCATCCAAATCCCGCATACCTCGACCGATTCTTCCCTTCTCAACCACATCAAACCTCGACCTCTCATCACAAAAGACCACCCAACATAGCATATCAATCCGAAGAAAAAAAAGCGACTCGGTCATGGCGACCAAGAAGACCATGGGAAAGCGGCAGCGCGACCGCCTCAAGAAGGCGCAGGCCAAGAGGGAGGCCACTACCGCTGCTGCTGCTGCAAACCCAACCTACAGCCAAGCGACTTCTTTCAACACCAGACCCAGCAGCGGACCTACCACCTCGCGCGTCCAAGAGCTTGACCCCGGCACCTACAACAATGTTAAATTCCTTACAAACAGCATGGGAATGGGTGATTGTGTTGCGGAATCAGTCACGGTGGACCACAAAGGCCGGAGGCTTCGCGTGATGATGGGCACAGAGTCTGTAAGTCCATCCATCCACCCACCCCATCCTCCCTTTCAGAACCATTTACTTCATCTCAAACAGAGACCTGACACATGCACAGATCATGGACCTCCTATCCCAGCGCCTCCACAACGAAAAGAAGTTCCAGAGCCGCCTCGACCGTATCACAGAGCTGTATAATGGCCTGTTTGATGATATTATCCTCATTGAGAACACCCATCCTGGCGCTGCGGCCCAGCCCTTGTTCAAGTTCAGGGAAATCAACACGAACCTTTACGCCATGCTGTCCCGGTCGGATGGTAACATCGAGAATGACTACTACCACTCGCAGGGACCGACGGCTTTCCAAGGCTATCCCTCGCAGATCAAGCTGGTAAGCAAAGCACCTTTCAAAAAAACAGGAGAGAAAAAAAGCAAGAGCACAGCTGACATGATACCTTCTTTGTGTGTTTGAAATAGGTACTTGCCCGTGGCTACGAGCACTACAACTTTGCCAGGCTTCAATCTAACAGCGGCCTTGGTCAGCAGATCAATGAGATTGAGCAGGGGCTTAAAAGCCTTCATGATGCACTGGTCATGGAGAACCAGGATTGTCCTATGGATGATATTTTTTGAGCAAGGGTGGCTTTCTTCTCTCTTTCAGATGTTGGATAGCCTTTGTCCCCCTCATCCCCTCGGAAGCTTGGGAAGATGGACTTCGTTGGTAGCAGGTTTTGGGAGTACCCTGGCTTGTGTGCTGCGCCAGGGACGAGGTTGATGCCCCCTTTGGCTCTAGATGCTCTTGTTCACTTGGCTGGCGTTTGGAATTTCCAAGGAGTTGGCACAGGTCTGGCTCGGAGTCAGGTTGAGCCTTACTCCAGGATGGGGGAATGTTTGGACTCGAGGTTGTCAGGATTCCACGGCCATCAGGTGGTCAGGCAGTTACTACGCAAAGAAAATAGATATTTGCAGCGATGAATAGCAGTCGGTTTCAACCCAGCCCAGCTTTAACCCAGCCCAGCTTTGAGGTTCGTCTAGGTAACCGAAGGTGCAAGACGTAGAGACAGCATCACGGCAGCGTGGCTAGTTGAGCCCATCCAAGCTCTGCAAGGACCCTCTTGATTCATGCTGTTTCTTTAATATGACGTATCGCATGCTATGAAACATGACCTCCCTGCGGCACCGAGCGGGAAGACGGCTGCCACTGTGTTCCAACTCAATGTGCCTTGCCTATCCCAAACCCCTGTTTCCCAAGACCACGAGTGAAACCCGCGGGTCAAACCAACTGTTCAAGCCTTCCAGTACTTTGAAATCTCCAGCTGCTCCCCCAACCGGTCGGTCAGCCTCTCGACCGCACACGACATGTCGTCAAAGTTCACCGCGGTGAGCATCTCCAGTCCCGACAGGCGCTGTAGATATTCCTCGATGACCTCGACGGACCTGGGGTACTCGGACTCTTCGGTGCCGATCGCGATCTTCAGCTTGGGCTCGATGTGTCTTGCCACCAGTACGGCCTCGAGCAGTAGCTTGTGCGCCATGCAAACCACGGCATCGTCTAGCAGGGGCAAGACTGTCTTATTGGAGACTCGGAGATGCGCGGGAGTTGCCGCCCACGTTGGCTTCTGCTGCTCGTACTCCTCACGTAGGCTGAAGGAGAACAGGTTCTTCTCGCGGAGGGCGTCGGCCTCGGCTTGCGTCTTGGCTAGTTGGCGTTTGACGATGGCGAGCTCGGTTTTCAGTCTCTTCGTTTCGCCATTCATCCTCCTGAGCGTCGTCTGGTTGACCAGGACGGGCTTGAGATGCGGGTTGGAGGCCATTACCTCGGCGACGTCCTCGTAGAGGGAGACGGCTGGACCGCATTTGCCATCGCCGTGGAGATGGGGTCCCTATCTTGAGGTTAGCATCGCTGGCCTGGACAGGAATGGGCTTGAGGGTACTCGCCACGTTGGAGTCAGAGTCGTTGTCGGACATCTTGGGTGGACGCGTCTTGGAGGAGAAATGGACGGGCGATGCTCAGGTCGAGATGTTGCCGACACTTGGGGAATCGGGTTTGGGAGCAGAGAGATTGATGTTCGGGGTGGTCAGGCCAGAGGCAGCATAATCAGATCCGAAATATTGGACATGGTCCTTGCTGAAGGTACTGCTAGGTCACGGTCTCCCTCCTGCCCTACAGAGTGTCTTCCAACATCATGTCCAGAGGGGGTCAAGTAGGTAGTGAGGTACCTTGCCCAGGTATCTCTCAGAAACTTGTAAATGAGGAAGGTGCTTGCCTTTAGAACTCCAAATGGTTGCTCCTGCTGCTTTTGCTTTGATCCATCACCAATACATTTGCCCAATTCACTTCTTTCTCTCATCTTTCCCAAACCAAGAACCAAACATTCACACTGACACACACATATCACCGGCACCTGTCTGCCCAGAACAAAAGGAGAAAGAAAGCCTCCAGTGCACTTCTCCTCCTCCTGCGCGCTTCTCCTTCTGCCTCCCCAACAGCCCTTCCTAGACAGAGACTTCATCAGCCATGTCGGGCAACCACAAAAGAAACCCTTCGCAGCTGGGAAGCCCTTTACAGGCCCTCCACAAGAAGAAGTCCCGGCCGATGACCGCTGCCCAGAAAGCACAGGCGTACGCAGAGCACTGCCTGACGATCCCCAAAGACTGGCAATTCACCATAGCAAGAGCCCTCGCCCTGCAGTGCGCCATCAACACCTTCAAGGACAAGTACAATAAGGAGGGCTACAACCTCCCCGACAACGCAGTACGTCCCCCTCATCCCTCACGCCTTCCATCCCTCCGCGCCCTTGTCCATCACTACCTCCTTATTACAACCAGAACCCTCTGACGCCAAAACCACCCGGAACCCAGTCCCCAAACGAGACCCAGCACGCCGCCCTCCGCCGCGACCTCCTCCGCCGCGCCCGCGAGGTAGAGCAGGCCCTCCAAAACACCTTCCACGACCCGGACACCCGCGTCGACCTCCTCCCCTCAGGCCACCCCGTCAACGTCCTCTTGACGCGTTACCAGACCGACCTGGCCGTCTGGACCGCCGACTGGGAGGCGCACGTGCTCCCCATCCACCGCCACCGCGAGGCGAAGCAGTCCTGGCGCGAGCGCCGCTCCGACCGCGAGGAGGAGGAGGACGACGACGAGTCTGACGGGCAGTACCAGGCCGACGACGAGGGTGACGGCGACGTCAGGGGCCAGCGCCGCGCGGCGAGCGGGAAGAAAGTGAGAGCGAGTTGGTACGCGAACCACAAGGAGCAGAATCGGGTCCGTAACATCCTCCTGACGAAAGAGAACCCTGGTCCTGTCCGGGAGTGGGAGACGCCCGACTTCGCCCGCGATTCGGCGCCCCCGGGCGTCAATCCCCGCAGCGACTGGGCCATCCCGGACCACGTCAAGACGCACGCCGATCTGGATGTTTACATGGGCCAGATGGGCCTGAAGAAAACCAAGGTTGCGCAGAGTCTGCTGATGTGAGGCGCGATTGGCGGCCTACGGAGAGTAGTCGCGATAGTGGGAGGGAACGGGAATGCGTTTGATTGGATGGTGTTCAGGATGAAGACAATACGGACCGAAGATGGGTAGTTTGAGGTTTCCCTTTTGCCAGCAACGTTTTGTCTTTCGGTTTGGCGAGGGCCGCCTGCCGCGGTTGTACAGTAACACAAGAAGTATCCCGAATCCGAGACGCGAGAGGTGTTCCCTCGAGACCAAGCAGAGCTGTTGTATACCTAACTAGAGACACTTCCGAAATCGCACAATAGCGCATAACCTTGAATATTAAAATCACCCCATACGACGAAGCAAACGTGGCCTGAGAGACGGCCTTCTCATTGTCTGATGTATGCGGACAAAGGCGCTGGCTGGCTCTGTGAGTCCTGGTGGCCGTCACAGGCCCTCACTGCGAGAAGTTCACCTTCGGCCATCGGGGCAAATTGGTACAATGTTCATACTCTCTACTGGTGAGTTTATCCAATTACAAAACCCATAACCCTTGCGCACCATAACCCTTGCGCACCATAACCCTTGCGCACCATAACCCTTGCGCACCATCATCCTGACCTGAGACTCACGCAAAGAAAGCCACAGAACCGTCCCAACACAGCCCCAGCAACAATCATATCTCCCAGCTCATACAACAATCGCAGGAACCTTCTCGTTCAGCTTCTTGTCATCCACAATGGCCGTGTCCGACTGGCCGTCCTCCTTAAGATCCTCCTCCAGGTTCGTGTCGTCGAGCATCTTGGGGTTGAAAGTGCGCGAGCCCTTAGGGATAAATGTCGCGGCCAGCACGACGGCGGCGATAACGGTGAACTGGACGCCGGCAGTGTTGCGGAGGGCCTCACGGACGTCATCGGTGCGGTTGTAGACGCTGTCGATGTAGCGACCGAGGAAGGTGTTGGCGATGGCGTACGTGACAATATAGAACGAGTACAGGAAGGCCATGACGGCGCCGAGGGGCGACACCCTATGTTCCCTGTTCTCGAGGCGCGCCAGGGACGCCTGGATGAAGGCTGCAAGTGACACGTCGCCGGCGGCCCAACCAAAGCTTATGGGCAGGAACGTGGCGGCGACGATCCAGGCCTGTCCGACGTCGTTTCTGGGAGGGTACCAGTACGGTACGTACCAGATGATGAGCAGCATCAGGGCGTCCAGTCGCAGCCAGGGGATGGGGGTCTTAACCACGTTGGTGAAGAGGAAGACGAAGAGGGCTCCGAGAAGCTCGCCAAAGTTGGATCCTCCTACCATGATCTGCGACCAGGCCGAGTTGCCGAGGTACCGACGCGCGATCTGAGGAGCGACGCCGTTCTCGAGATATCGGTGAGCATACAGCGCAACCCCGTACGCCGGGACGAGCCAGACGAAACGGGTGGACGTGAACAGAATCTTCGCGCCGACCCATATGGACTCGAAGAAGGTGAGGAAGCCTTTGCCGATGGCGACGAAGTAGTTGTCCCTGCGGGCCTCAGCCCGCGCGAGGGAGTTGCGTTCGTAGCTACCGTCGACGACGAAGAACCACAGGATCGCCGAGAAGGCGAAGCAGATGGGGGTAATGACGAAGGAGCGGTTGTTGCCGAGGTTGGGGATCAGCACGAGGGCGGTGACGAAGGCGCCCGTCGTGCCAGCAATCTCGTAGAAGATGTGCACCAGGGCGTCCATCTGACGCAGCTTCTGGACGTTGCCGCCGACAATGTCCCTAGGAATGACGCGGCGGATGAGCTCGACCATGCCGTACGCCACGCCGGTGACGGCGTAAATGGGGATAATGGCGTCGTTTGCGTAGTCTCCGTAGTACGGCCAGAAGTCTTCCGGGTGGTCCTTACGGAACTCGGCGGGCATGAAGGTGCCGCCGGTCGCGGCGTCGAGGATGAGCAAGATGGCCGTCATGAGGCCGAAGAGCAGAATGGCGGCTGAGAGGACGTTCTTGGTCGGGAAGTGCTTGATAAGCGGGGCGATGAGAATGGAACCGACGCACTGGGTGGCCTGGTTCAGGCCCTGGATCAGGCCGAGGCGCTCAAAGGTGCGGGAGGGCGTGCCGTTCTGGATCATCTCCGCGTCATAACGGTTGGTGACCAGGGCGGTGATGGAGCCGTTGAAGGCCTCGAGGCCGAACTTGTAAAGCATGATGCCGCAGATGTAGAAGAAGATGGCCTTCCTTTCCTTGGGAGTAAAGGACTTGAGCCTTTCGGCGAACCCTTGGAGGACCGCCATCGCAGATGAGTGGCTCGCGGCGGACCGGTGGGATAATTGGATGCTAGTCAAAGAGATGAAATAACTGTGCTCTGCGATGATGATCGAATGATGGCCAAGAGGACGAGGCCGAAAGATATATGCGACATTGGAGAATCTGCTCGTCCACCATTAACAATCCAAATGTCGAATGGAAGTGGAAGCTGCATCCACGTGGATGACAGCACCGAGAAGGGGAGGGGGTTCTTCATCGACTCGACTCAACTCGAGGAGGCCGCCCATGTTCATTGTTCTCGGGATGGAAAGGACGAAGGTCGTGGCAACTGTTCGCTCTTGGCATTGGGTTTGGCGGCCGCATAGTTTAGCTGCTGCAGGGGAAGCAACCTGGGAGCCATAGCTACTTTCCCTGGATCAACGAGGTTGGACTCCTCACCGGTTCGGCTCAAACTCGGCTGAACTGACATCGATAACAGTGGAAGCGACAGAAGCCACCCCTCAGTGCGTAGGCCGGGTAGTGCCCTTTCCCTACCATCTGACCAGTCGTCCAAAGTCGCGAGCGCAGCATACTTTTGTCAAATGCCCTTCGCCACACGAGGCATCTTGGATGGTGAACTAGACGAAGGAACTCAAGAAGTTAGCACGTAATCTAACAAGCTTCACGGTCTCGTCTGGGGCAATGCTCCGGAAGTTTGTGGACGTACACCCTCGAGGATGGAAAGAAGCCTATGGCATCGGTTCGACCGTCACCTCTCGATCGTGACGTGGGGAAGGCGGGTGATGATTGGCCGCGGCAGCATTCGTGATGAACGGTAGAAGGAGGCTGTGCTCGGTGTTCCATCACGGCAGAGATTCGATCGAGGACGGGCAAATCTCTCAATCTCTTCGTCGTTGCGAAGCTCGAAAAATGTCTTGGCAACCTCCTCGTTCTTGGCAGAGAGGGCGAGACTGCGCCTTCTTATGTTTCTGGCGCGGCTTGGCGGTGAGCAAAATGGCGCACGAGTATTTGAGTCGTCGAGAGCCAACCATTCGAACACATGGTCATCCTTTCTTCGTCCCTTCGATCGTCTAGCGTTGTTGGAGCTTCTTCGTCGTTGGATTTCTTTCATGGTATGCGCCGGAGGGAAAGCGACGAGCAACGGCTGCTTTCCTTGTTTGGAATAGATGCCGAGGTACGTACCGCACCACCCCACACGGCCGACTGCTGGAGGAAGACGCTGAGCGCTGATAGGCAGGCCTGCAGCCACCCCAAGACACCGCTAAAGCTTATCTCGCCGTTGCGGCACCGCCTCTGAGTGCCTAAGTAGTTATGTGCCTAGGTACCTGGGTACTAAGCGATGCCAAAAGTCTGAATACATCTCACAGTGAGTGCATCACGAAAATGACCTAGGTAATCGAGGCACGATTCATCGGCATTTCTGAAATCATGTGAGAATCACGAGTCTCTTGAAGACGGTAGCTTCTTTCCCCAAGATGGCATGGGCAGTCCCCAATGCTGAGCTTACCCTTATAGCACTATGACTGGACGAGCAGCGATGAAGCATCGCATCAGATGGCGGAACGTCGGATAGGACTCCAACGTCAAATTTAACAGCCAGGTAAAACTTGAAAGCCTCGGCGAGGCTGTTTGAGTTCGTCTTCCGGCGCTGGCAAGTTCGCGTATATCAAGAGGTGAATCTCCAGTCTGACAGAAGAGAAATTTCGCTTCTTAGTTTTCACTTCTCACCCGACACTCTCAATCATCAAATTTCCATTCACGATGGCCTTGGAACTCCTGGCTTCAGCCGCTGTCGATCGGCCGCTATCCAGCACAGCAGAAGAACCAAAACTCAATATCAACTCAAGGGCGTACGCGGTAGGTCTCTTGTGGAACCATGAAAAAGCTGCCGTCATTTGTCCTTTCTGTCGCAGACTACACTATCATACGGTCGATGCTTACCCCCCAGATCCGGGCGAAGAAACCTCGAGGAAAGCTGATCAGGTGTACGTCGAAGAAAGTGCCGAAGAGAAGAACATCCTTCGGGCGGATTGTGCTGGCCCACCCCATAGCGAAAGACCCTTCTATCAGATTCTATTCCCGTTTGGGACTGACGAAAGAGTATCGGAACTCGGCTGGGAAAAGCCTACAGGCGATGAATCGGGCTTCTTGCCAGTCACCGGCTTTAAAACTGTAGGATTGGACCCGGAATACACTCGAAAACTCCTTCAAAGGCCCCATGAGGACACAGTCGACGAGGTGACATCACTCCCTGATCAGACATATCTTGGGTCTTTAGCCAACGAACACAACCTGCGGGCGACAACAATCAGAATCCGGCAGTCAGACGTCAGAATGCCTGGACCCTTAATAGGACCGGGGCTTTATCCTTCTACAGGCCTCGGGAAGGGATCGTGTTTTCGGTTCTTGCACCGGGTGCCAGTAACTACACCGCCGGCGATTGCAACTTCATTGCTGGCGAGTACAAAAGCACAGCTGTTCTTCGCCGAGGGGATCCTGTCACGGTCTATGGACCAATATGAAGCTTCGGCTATACCCTCAGCAATGGAAAGTTATGGAAGGACATGGAATCTTGCTTACGTTCAAGTAACGGAAGGTTCTGGAAAGAAACACAAGGGCTATATAAGGAGGCCAGCAAACCGGCGCGCAACTTGCATATTGTCTTTCTCTCCAGCTTGGAATACTCGTAGCAGTAGGCTAGATCAATGGCATCGACCTTGTCCTAGACCCTTACAGATCCATACTGCCCCAAACTTGCAATCAGCGGATGGTCGGGACCATGCACCAACAACCCCTACCAGCCGGACCTGGAAATTATCGACTCCGAGTACTGGACGCTGCGAACTATCGAGCTTGCGAAAAGATTGAGGCTCAGGTTCCCCCGCCATAGTGATGACTCCCAGGACATGCCCGGTTCGTATTACGCATGTCACGCCGAAGCCCAGCTGCTGTCCTACTACCTGGACAAGTACTTCGCGTTCAGCCTCGACGAAACCGGCCTCATAACTGACGACAGATTTCGAACGCTATGCATGGAGCAGAAAGGCAGGCCGGAGGGCGAGATATTCGTGTCGAAACAACCCTGTCGCATCTGTTTGGGTTGGCGGAATCGCATCGAAGAGAAGACTGGATTCAACGTGAAGTTGACAGTTGCCAAAACGGTTTGTTAAGTTGATGTTTTGACTTTTGTACGCCGGAAATACTGTTTTATCAAGCGAACGTTGTCTCGATACTTCGTCGTTGATTCCAATGGATTGAGGTTAACTGTGCGATGTATCCTTGTTAACGTCTTTCCTGTCGCGACAGCCGCCCAAACAACATCGAAGCAGCATCGTGAACAGAACCCAATTGAAGCAGGATAGAAGGAAGCTTTCACAACCTGTCCTCGTCCCAATGGCCCGGCGGAGGGATCAACTGCGAGGAATTCGCGGTCGACCTCGGCACGAAATAGCTAAAGTTTCTCATCCGTGCTAGTGTATTTGAGCGATTTCTGCTCACGCTTGGAGAATTCGAACAGTTGAGGAACCTACTGGGCTTCGAAGTGCTCGCCCATCAAACACGTTCGTTGACCGAATTTGCTCTCGTTTCCAACAAGAACAGGAGACGGTTTGCCCAACCCGGCAACTACCGGATACGCGGCAAATACTTCTTCCCACAATCCGTTGAATTCACCGTAAGCAAGATCCACAAGTTTCCCGACTTTCCGGGGTAGATGATACATACTATGGAGTCGACGCATCCTCCAGTTGATCCTCTCAACCCCACGAACCTGGCACAAGGCCACCAATAGCCCCTTCGGCCTTACCGACACAACGGAAATAGGTGCGACGAGTGTCCAAAACGAGAAGCGCACAGCTCACCAGAAAATCCTCGCACGAACTCAACATTCGATTTATAGCAAGGATACCCTGGGCCCGAGAAGCTGTCAACACAACGAGTTCGTTCCATCACCACATACACTAACTCCCCGACAACCCCAAGGGCATCCGGAACACAACACATGAACTTTCGGATCCATACTACGCTCTATATATGACATATGTCTGAGGAGTCAACTGCTAGGTATTCATGGGATGGCATATGCTCGCTTCGACATGAAACCAGCGGCTCCCACAGTATTACCTAGTAGAGTTAACCGACGTTAGGAAGGACCCACTCGTTCGAGAACGAGTGGAGTTCCCTAGATTCTGCGTCAAGCCCATGTCCTTAGCATCACCACTACACCTACATCACACATCGCGGCAGGCCAATGCGTCTTCCAGCTTCTAGTTGGCACCGTCTTCAGTAGGTATCGACAACCCAAGACGAGTATAAGAACCGCCGAAGTCCCAGCTGTAGGACAAAACAACGTCATTATCCTCACAACCATTCCGCAACAAGCTATAGTCTCAACTACATTTTTACTTTCAACCAAGTCAAAAAAAAAGCCCGCGCCGGACCGTGGATCAAACTACACCGAATACAACCTCCACAGCTATGAATATGCAGATCAAGGCCTCCGCCCTCGTCCTCTTCGCCTCGTTCCTCTCCCTCGCGAGTAAGCACCTCCACCCAGAGCATCTCGCCCTTCCATCGCCAGGACGAGTTTTGCTAACCTAGACGGAACAGTGGCCTGCAAAGACGCCCAGGGCAACGAAGGCAGTTGCCGGCCGCCGAACTTTTGCTGCGCCTCGGACGGCTTCCAGTGCGTTTTCAGGGAAGAGTGCAGCAACAAATAAGATCCTCGGTTGATGGCACATGTACATACTTATCCTCTGGACTTTCCGCCTCGCGTGAAAGCGCTGAAGCGACGTCAATCACGAGGAAGAGACGGGAATCGCGTCTTTTTCGAATTGAATGCAACGGACTTATTCGTGAAATGGTCTACATCATGGACGCTTGTGTTTGGCTGTTCCCAAGGTGCCGTTGGCCCTTCAAAACGTATGGTGACCCTAGGTTCTTTTCTCGGACGAATTATGACGGTTGAGCACTGCCACGGGACGACCTTGAGAGATCGTGAAATTTCCCGACGAGCCTCCACTATGTTCCTTGATCGGGTTCTCCCGATATCATGGTGAAATGCGGTATAGCGCTTCAAGAACCCACCAGAATCAGTCCAACTCCCCTTTCCCCACGCAATGGGTCGCAAAAGGACCAACATCACCAAGTGCGACCCCAGTTTTAGCATTCAATGACCTGGACACTTCGAGGACTCTCGGCCCCTGCCAAGCACCGTCGGTACGATTATCTGTCCGGAGAGGTCTCTACGGTCCTTCCATGGCGGAGTTGGCCCCGCCCCGGGCTAGGTCACGGCCGGCCACGGGGGTCCTGCGGAGTTTTAGCCGCAGGCCCCGGTCGCCTGTGCGGACTTCGCGCTCCGCGGAGGCCCGCACGCGACAACACAACACCAGACAACACGACTTCACGAAAGAACAGACACGAGATGGAATTGATATATAAGAAGTCTCGTAAAAGCGATTCAAACTTCAAAATTCCAATCATCACCAACATTCCAATCATCACAGCCTCTCTACACCAGCACCACCAAACTCAAGCCCACACTTCTTCCACCAACCAACAAAAATGACTCACACCATCACCGTCCTCCCCGCCTCGACCCAGGCCGGCCGCGAAGCCATCAGAAGCCTGCTCTCCGACCCCTCGAAGCCGACCGTCCGCGGCTTCTACCGCGACCCCTCCAAGGCGCCGGCCGAGTTCGCCGGCCGCGAGAACTTCCAGGCGCTCAAGGCCGACGTGACGACCGGCGAGGGCCTGGACTTCGCCGGCTCCGACGCGGTATTCTACATCCCGCCGCCGCCGCAGCAAAGGCCCGAAGGAGGCGTCGCCAAGTTCGCCATCGACGCTGCGAATAAGGTCAAGGAGGCGCTGGAGAAGGCGGGGTCGGTGAAGAGGTTGCTCGTGTTGTCGGCTATGGGTGCGGAGCATGAGCACGGCATCGTAAGTGGACGCCCTTGGTGTGATGTAATCGAACGACAGACTGACTGAAGATTGTAAAAAGGGCATCTTGAAGATCAACCACTACTCGGACAAGATCCTGCAGACCGCCGCGCCGGAGGTCGCCATCGTCAGGCCGGGTTACTTCCAGGAGAACTGGGCGCACGCCTTCGAGACGGCCAAGGCCGACCCGCCGGTGTTCTACTCCGTTCTGACCCCTCTGGACTACAAGATCCCCATGGTAGGCACCCATCCTTAAATCCCATATATCCTCTGCAGGACTAACGTCTCATAGGTCAGCATCATGGACGTCGGCCGGGTCTCCGCCCGCAAGCTCCTGGACCTCGACACACCGCTGCCGAAGCCGACCTTTATCTTCGAGCTGTACGGGCCCCGACACTACAGCACCAACGACGTGCAGGCCGCCGTCGAGACGGTGCTCGGCGGGAAGAAGGTGGGTGCCGTGGCTATCAAGAGGGAGGGGCTCCAGGCGTTTTGGGCGGAGCAGATGCCTGCCGGGCTCGTGGAGGAGATGGTCGAGTTCAACCTGTCTGCGCTGCCCGGGGGGGTTAGCGCCGGGGACTTTGCTGGGGATGAGCACACCGTCTGGGGAGAGGTCGAGCTTGTCGATACGCTGCGTCGGATTTACACCGCTTGAGGAACCGACATGGCTGGGGAGAAGAGACAGCGGTAATTGTGTCATCGAGTAATATTGCGGGCGTCTTGAACGGGTATCTTAATAAGGCGAAGCAGATCTAGAATGTATTCATGGTAGATTCGCCTGAAGATCAGATCAGTGGGTACACATCAGCGGCCCAAAACCGTCCGACCACCTCAACCCTCCCATGATGGCAACCATGATTGCAAACCCAGCAAACACGCTGGCCGTGCCGTAAACGTACGCATGCCGCCTCCGCAAGGCAGACAGCTCGGCAACCCAGGTCGAGACGGTTGTCAGGCACCCACAGAAGCCATCTTCAACGCCCTGTAGCACCTGGCACCCCACCAACCCGCCGACGCCCGCGTGGCCCATATCCCAGCACGCACCTAGCACTGCAACACCTGCAACATTTACGGAAAACGTGCCGAGCGGAAACGCGGGCATGCGAGAGTTGAGCAAGGCGCTGACGTAGTAGCGAGCCAGGCACCCCGGCGGCGCGAAGACGAGAGAGAAAAGGGCCTGCCCCCGCCAGGCATCCCGCGCGGGCCAGATGGCGAGCAGCACCGCGGCAAGCCAACCGCCCCAACCAAGCACGACGGCGAGCGGATCGAAGAGCCGTCGGCCGAGGCGGAAGGGGACGGACGGGGTGATGGGCTCGAGGGCAGCGGCGAGGTGGGCGCCGACAGAGAGCGCGCCGAGAGAGAGACCAACGGTCGTGATGATCACGGCCATCATGGCCATGAAAGAGTATCCGCCGTTCCGGGGTTCGGAGGGCACGCCGCCCGCCCCGGGGAGGTCGTTGCTCATGGCGAGGAAGACATCGCGGATGAAGGAGGAGAACGAAGTGAAGGAGCCGCAGAAGCCGGTAGCAAGACCAACGTACAGCGGGATCGTCTTCTTGGTAGCCAAATGCGCCTTCTTCGCGGCGGCAAGGTCCACTGCCGCACCACCAGCCCGGCTGCCCTCACGGCGAGCCCTTCTCAGGTGCTCGTCGTACGTCGCGACGCCCCACTCGTACCTGAAGAGCTTGCGGTCCTCGGCCAGGAAGCCCATGACGAGGCTGCCGCCGACGTTGGCCCACAGCACGCCGAACGACACGGGGGCGCCGGGGTAGGTCGTCAGGGCCTGGATGCCCAGGCGCGCGAGGGTGCCGAACAGGGCGAAGAAGACGAGCCACGATAGCGTGTACAGCTGCGTGGCCACCTTGGAGAACTCCGTCACAGGCTGCTTGGTGGGTATCTCAATCGCGCCATTCGAAGCGCCCTCGGTGTGAAGCTCGATGTCGTTGCCCCTGACCTGCCTCGCGCTCTCCAAGTCGTCGTCGCTCTTGCGTGCTCTGCTCGGTTCGTGACCTACGGGGTCCGCGACGACCTCGTCGAGGTTGCCGTATGCGTCGTTCCCGCGCTTTCCGAATGTGCTCCTTCGTTCTCTTCCGCCATGCTCGTCTTCCTCGGAGTCATCGAAGCGGTCGGTTCGATCTCTAGGGGTCTGCGACCGGGCGGGGTCGTAGGGGCGGCCGTTTTCCATCCTTCTTGCCATTTGTCTCGTCGCGGGTCATGACGGCTCGATTTGGATTTAGGGGAGTATTCGTTTCCCGAACAGCATCTTTTCAGTCGTCAGGAAGGCTTGTCGTTGTAATAGATGGCATTGTTTTCGAAGAAAGAGCGAGAGAGAATTTCTCGCGAGTTCAGTGTGTGGACGTCACAATCTCGGAGCGCCGGGTTCGGACGGCTAAATCGGCAGTCACGACCACCACCCACACTGAAGGCAGTCGCGTTGGCTCAATGGTGGTCAGAGCGTCATTCCAGTGGGGGCTTCACCGACTCACCGAGGAAGGCGGAGTAAAAGTACATCCACTGTACATCCACTTGTACAGCCAGGACCTCACACTGCAGTGACATCAGCATGTGAACGAACGGTGGGTACCTAGCCCGCTGGAAGCTCCGGGAAGGGGAGATGCTACGGAGTATGGGTAATAGATATCACCATCGCAGCAACGGAGAAGAACACGTCTCTAATATCATCAGAGAAGCTCTTATCTACTAGGTCACCCAGCCATCCCTTGTATCGCGAGCTGCAAGCGGCGACCTCCGACGTGTTCAGGGAGGTGACCCCAACTTCCAAGAGGCGGGGGGATGCAGCTAGGCGCGCCTTATCTTATCGGAACATGGAAGCTCCTGCACGGTGCCCCGCCCAAGGTCGCCGTAGCCTGTAGGTACACCTACCGGTGCTGATCAGGAGGACATGCTAAGGGAAGCAAGCCGCCGGACGTTGGGCCGGGCTAAGACGAGACCCCTCCTCCTCCTTCCCGTCTGCCCCCCAACCTCGTCTCCCTCGTGTCTTTTTATCTCCTTGCTTGGATTCGTTTTCACCGACTTCATCTTTTACAACATCCATTGACTTCTTTTGTTCCAGTTGTTCAGCAAGCCAGTAATCCCGAAACCATGTCGTCCCCCGCGCTCCCGTCCAACGTGCACGTCTCCCGGCACCCCTGCCTGCGGGCGAAGCTCTCGCAGTTGCGGTCACAGTCGACGCCAGCGAAGGAGGTCAAGACGCTGGTCCACGAGATTGGCCTGTTCGTCGCGATGGAGGCC
Source organism: Colletotrichum plurivorum (assembly GCA_014235945.1). NCBI lineage: Eukaryota > Fungi > Ascomycota > Sordariomycetes > Glomerellales > Glomerellaceae > Colletotrichum > Colletotrichum plurivorum. The sequence goes on from WIGO01000048.1 coordinate 83,360, forward strand.
CTCGCTGCGTCGACTGAGGCGGTAGACGGTCCCAAGGTACGAAACTCCGAATACGTTTCTCCCGCCAGACCATCACAGGAGCTGACCGATTTCCCCTAGGATGCAACACCGCTAGGCTTCGAGTTCACCTCGACCGAAATCTCCCCCTCTCGCCTGTGTCTCGTTCCCATCCTGCGATCCGGTCTAGGCATGGTAGAGGGTATTACAACCACGTTTCTTTCTCTGGTCTCCAATGCTAACACCACCCAGCCGTCCAGACAATCCTCCCCTCCCCCGTCCCCGTCCACCACCTCGGCCTCTACCGCGAGCCCTCCACCCTCGAGCCCGTCGAGTACTACAACAACCTCCCCGCCCACGTCTCCGCCGACGGCTCCCACCCGGACGCCCCGAGCCTCGCCATCATCCTCGACCCCGTCATCGCCACGGGAGGCACCTGCGCCGCCGCCATCCAGACCCTCCGCGAGTGGGGCGTCCGCCGCATCATCGTCATGGCCGTCATCGGTGCCGCGGAGGGAGTCAAGCGCGCGGCGGAGGAGTGGGCCGACGCCACCGAGATCTGGATCGCCGGCGTCGACGCCGAGCTGACCAAGAGCGGCATGCTCAAGCCCGGCCTCGGCGACGTTGGTGACCGCTTGTTCTTGACCATTGGCAAGTGAGCCTTCAGTACGCGTGTGTGTATCTTTAATGGCGATTTAAATGACTTGCGTATCTTTGTCATCTCGTTTCGTCATATTTCGTTTCGTCATTTCATCATGAGGTATGGCCATGGCATTCATAGAAGAGGGTCCCGGATGCTGGAGTTGAATATAAACCATTTTTTGTTATGGGGGTATTTTGATCTTCGTAAATGCAGTCACTACCACTGACCAACGGGGATCCCTCGTTTCCAAACTTACATCTCCGTGTACCTCTCCTCATCCACCAACGTCTTCTCCCGCCAGCAGTCCTCCACCCAGCTTGCGGTAACAACGTGCGGGATCTTCCGCCGGGCACTGACATCTCTCCGGATCTCCTCCGCTGCCTCCCTCCTAGCATCTCCATCGCCCACGACCACGACATGCGTGACCTTCTCGTCGTCCATCTCAGAAGCCATCCGCGCCCCTCCAAACGCCAAGTAATTCCTGAGCTTCACCTCCTTGACATGCGCTACTACATCCCCCGCCTCGTCCACGCTGCGCAGATGCACCACGCACCGGTGGAACACAGCGCCCTTCAGCCCCGCATCGTGGCCCCGCTCCTCCAGCTGCCCCAGGAACTGCGCCTTGTCGAACGCCGCCGCGTCGGGCTCCTTCTTGGGCATGTCTCTGAAAATCTCGCGCAGCTCTTCCACGCCGACGTCCCGCGCGTAGCTGTCGCCGTACATGTCCGTGTTCTGCACCGCGACCGCCCGGAGCGCGTCCGTCGCGTGCAACAGGTGCCGCGCCTCGTACGGCAGGAGGAACGAGTCCTCGGCGCCGTGGCGCTGCGCGAGGCAGTCCTGCACCCAGCGCGGGCGGATGATGTCCACGCCGCCCTCCTTCAGGCCTTCTTTGACCAGGCTGGCGACCTTGACGACGTTCTTGTCCGCGACTAGAACCATCTCCGACCGGGGGTTGGCGCGTTGGGATATCCGGCCGCCATTCTCCTTGATCAGCGTCTCGAGCTGGGCCTTGGTCTTTTTAAAAGGTTTCAGAGACTCGGAGAGCACGCAGAATTCGAGACCTTCAAAGACCTCCGTCTTGGCGTCGTCGGCGAACTGTACCGGTGCGTCGTCCGTGCCGGCGATGACGAGCTCGCGGCGGGCGCGCTTGGCGGAGCGGCGCTTGCGGTCCTCGACGCTCATCGTCTTTTCTTTACTTTCTTCCTCGACGCGTTTGCGAAGGTCGAGGAACTCCTGCACGCCGAGCCCCTCGTCCCAGCCCTTGTCGGTGCGGATCCGGCGGAAGCGCGGGAAGCGCAGCGTCAGGCCCAGCGCGAACTGGTCCGAGGGCCCGATGCTCGCCGCCTTCGCCTCGATGACGACGGAGTCGCGGGGGCGGATCCAGACGTCTGGCCGCTCGTACTGCCTGTCGCCGCCGGCGAGCTCGACGAACTCCGCGGGGGGCCGCTTGGGGTCCCAGGTGCGCCATTTCCCTTCGGTGCGGTGGCGGATCTCGGCGTAGTCCTCGGCGCGGAAGCCGCCGCCGACCTTGAAGAAGCTGAAGCACTTCTCCGGGTTGGCTCCCGCGCGGACGTGGTTCTCGCTAGCGCGCAGGCCGCAGAGGAAGCTGGACAGGGCGCCGCCGCGGCGTCCCGAGCCGTAGTACCCGCCGACGACGACGCAGTCGAGCGACTCGCCGAACTCGGACATGTACTCGGGTTTTACTTTGAGCCAGTCGTCGTTGCGGCTGTTGAGGCGGTAGGCGGAGCGCGGGTTCTTGAGGACCAGGCCCTCGGAGGCCTCGGCGACAACCTTGCGGAGTAAGGGCTCGATGGCGTCGGCCGAGGTCGCGGACTCGTAGCGGTGGATCTCGAGGCGTCGGTGGATGCCCTTGACGGACTTCTCGAGGGCGCGGTGGCGGTCGCGGAGGGTGTACTGGGTCAGCTGCTGGTCGTTTAGGAGGAGGATGTCGAAGACGCGGTACAGGGGGCGGGGCCCGGTGTTGTTGTACGGGTTGTTCTGCTCCGCGAGCGCGGCCGTCTTGAGCGTGCCGAAGGGCATGATCTTGTCGACGTCCGGGTCCCAGGTGATCATCTCGCCGTCTAGGATGATGTTCCGCACGCCTTGCGCAAAGGCGCCGACGAGGTGCCGCGTCAGGGCGCCCTTCTCGTCCTTGAGGCCGGTGCCGTAGAGGTAGGTGTACTCCTTGGCCTTGCGGGACCAGAAGCCGAAGCGGAAGCCGCCGGGGGTGTCCGGGTCTTCGGTCATGTGCATCTGCATGCGCTCGCCGTCGAGCTTCTCCTCGATCCAGAACTCTGGGTCGTCCTCGGTGGGGCGGAGGTAGTCGACCATCTTCTGGAACGAGGACGGCATCTGAAACTGGGCGAGCTGGGGCTGGAAGCACTCCATGAGGGACACGCCCGTCTCCTCCTGCTCAAGGCGGACGTTGGGGTCGTGCAGTTCCCAGCACACGCGTCGCAGGCTGGACGAGACGCTGAAGAGGGCCTCGCCGTCCGGGTGCCAGAGGTCGAGGAACGTGCGCTCGGTGGCGCCGACCTTCATCTGTTTTAACAGGATACGGATGAGCCACATAAGCTCCTCGGCGTTCATGCGTTCGTAGAAGATCTCAAAGACCTCGAGGTTCTCCAGCTCCCCCGTCGTGGCGGCCAGCCTGTCGAGCAGCTCGTTGACCTCGGCGATGGTCATGTCGCCGACGGCGGTGCGCATCGGGCGCTTCGACAGCACCTCGAAGCAGCGGCCGGCGAAGTCGCCCGCGAGGCGCGAAAAGGTGGTCTGGCCGGGCAGCTTCCAGTGCAGCAGGTTGTACCCGTCTTCCGAGTTCTTGTCGATCCTCATCAGCTTCACCAGCAGCTTGCCGATGGTGCTCTCCTTCAGCCCGTAAACGCCGCGGTCGCGGTCCTTGTCGGGCAGGATCAGCCTCAGCGCCGGGTAGATGTCGTTCCCGACCTCGTTCCTCCACCGCGAGATGAAGCGCTCGATGATGTGTCGCCTCTGCTCCTGCGGCGAGAGCTTCGAGGGGCCGTGCGGTCCTCTCTTCGCCCGCGAGGAGCCCCTTCCGGGCGGCTGCTTTTTGTTCTCATTCAGAGGGTTGAAGAGGCTCTGGAACAGCTCCGAAAAGCGCATGGTCTTGGAGTGGTTTCTCGGGCGGTTGGGGTACCTGAGATCGCGTGAGTACTGGGGTCTCAACCAACGGCTGACAGAGTTCGCTCACTTTTCATCGAGTTCCTCCAGCGTCATGTCTCCTACCGCGTACTGCTTTTCATCCTCTTCAACCGCTGTCGCATCGCGCGCCCTGCGTTGCTTCTTCCACTGGCCCATGATGGGCGAGATGCGCCTGCTGTGCGCCTGACAAGCTGGCAGTGGGTAATTTTGGCTGTCGATATGAATCAGGAGGGTACCATCGAGTTGGACTGAAGTCGCAGAAAATCGAAGAGACGCCAATCAAGTTGCTTATGGAAAAAGAACAAAAGCCCGTCGCGTCGGGTCGCGTCGTCACTTATACTTCGTTCATGGCGCTGACCTGACACCCTGAGGATCCATGGTTCCAGTGGACGGATTGGTTGCCTCGGGCGATGCTGCCTAGAGATTCATCAAAGCGGGGCTCTAGGTGGGGTCATCAGAGTATGCTTATAAAGGTATTGTGAGTACACCCTCTTTGTTACATATCCGACATCTTCGTTACTCAGCAGGAGCGATCCAACGCACCGACTTCTACATTTCACACAGCAGCGCAAGCGAATATGGGGGGACAGAACCGAGCCCGAGGGGCTCATTCTTGATTGACAGTGTCCTACAATCATGATCTACATATATCATCTCATGTCTCATGACGCAGTAACCGAAGCAGCGAAGCCTCCTTGGTCAACTCGCTCACACGCCAGAGTAGAGGCCCCGCCGAATGACTAAGTCGACCACGAACGAGAAGACGATGCCTACTGGCGAGTGGTATGGGTGGAGGAGGTCTCGCTGACGGCCTTCTCGGCGTCCCAGCGCTGCTGCATGGGCTCGGTGACGGCGGCCTTCTTGGCGTTGTTGCGGCGCCACAGGAAGAAGGCGACGAGACCGATCAGGGAGACACCGGCGATGGAACCGACGACGGCGCCGGCGATGCCGCCGGTGGAGAGGCCGCCGGAGGACTCGTCGCTCTTGCTATTGGCGGCGAAGTCGGCGGCGGTGTGGGGGGTGTTGCCGCCGGCGTCGGTGGTGGTGACGCTGACGGTCTCGTCGACGTCGACGTCGGGGTCGCTGACGGTGGTGTTGAAGCAGGGGATGGAGGTGGTGAAGACGTCGACGAAGGTGACGTCGGTGCAGGCGTAGAAGGTCTCGCGCTTGGACTCGTCCTGGTCAAAGTTGGAGACGTAGAGCATGCGGTAGGTGGCGTTGGAGCCGGCGGCGACGCCTGAGGGGGCCCGGGGGACGGTCACGCAGGTGTGGCCGAGGTCGAGGGAGCCGACCTCGCTGGGGCCGAGGAAGGTCTCGAAGTCGGAGGCGGACTTGGGGTCTTGGAGAACGTTAGCGTTGGGATCTGCTGGTCAGGGGTGGCATAAGGGAAGTATTACCGTTCTCGTAGGAGACACTGAGGTGGACGGCGCGGGTCAGGTCCTGGGTGACGAGGGCGAGCTTGCCGTTCACTGTGGGAGGAGAAGCACGTTAGTAACCCGATGGCTTCGTTACTGTGAGAGAGATGCAGGTTTGACTTACCCAAGGGGAACTCGGTACGGACGCCCGGGCCCTTGGTAGAGCCGCAGGGAGCCGTGTTGTCGGCGTCGGCGCTCCACTCTCTGTCGGGAGGCCAGAGGAAGGCGGCGGGGCCCATGTTGTCGGCGCCCATGACGTTGCCGAGCAACATGGCGCCGAAAAGAGTAACAGACTTGGCAGAGACCATCTTGACTGAGGGCTGGGTCTGAGGAGAGGGTTCAAGTCTCAGGGGAGGAGCAGGTAGCAAGGCTCGAAGGATCACAAGGGTGAAGTTGTGATGGGGGAGTGACTTGGAGAAGCAAAGCCAAAAGAGAAAGACAGGACCGACGGGATATGCGGACGTTCATATATGCTCGCATTGCCTCGCTGCAGGCTAGGCGCCGAGCCAGCCAACCGCTTGCCATGCCGAGAGACGCGGGCTGGAAGCACCACGTCGGAAGACGGAAAGCAACTAGCAGGAAAGGAAAAAGAGCGCGTCCAGCTGTGCGGGCTCGGGCTCACCCGCCAAGGGCCAGCTGGGCCGACAAAACCGGCGCCAACCCCTGGCAACGATCTCGACCCTGTCCCTGGGTTTGCTTGGGATGGTGCAGTGGGTGTGGTGCGCCTAACTGTGGTAGGCAGAGGAGTCCCCACCCGCCGTGTGGTTCTCCACCCGAGAGAGTTATCTGATGAACAGCCTGAGGGAAGAGGTCACTGGCCGACGGCTGGCCGATGGACGATGGACCGGTTCCCATGTCCATGTTGGTGTTGGAGTGGATTTGGCGGTTGTGTTCGGTGTTCCACCAGGAGCGGAATCGCATCATATCTGATCATCTGATAAGATGGATCCCCTCTCTTCCATTGGCTGGAATCATCACCTTTGCATCACTAGCGCCTTCTCGGCGCGGTGGCCCCACCTTCCTCCACTCGCTCTTTCTTCCCACGCCGAAACGGCTGACTCCTTCCTCCTTCCTCTCGGTCTCTCTCTCTCGCTCCCGGCTGGCATTCCCTTTCTCGTATTCGCCCCCCGGGCCCGGGGAGAAAAATTCTGTTTCTCTGACTCTTGCGATGCGCTTCAAAAAAGGCAACCCGCGCCGCACGAGGTATCAGTCATCTTGGTACCTGGAGTCTTGGCGATCGTCCATTTCGAGAAGCTGTTTACTGACCACGGCGAATCAGGTGCCTCTCAAATATTAAATCATAAACGAACTCGGCCTCCGACGGTCCCTCCGCCGCAACGTCGGCGTTAGCCCGGCAAAGCAAAAAACTCTCGACTTGCTCTTCGATCTATTGGTCTTGTCCTGCGAGACCGGAAATTGGACCAACGCGCGGCGGTCCAACGCTCTGCAGCAGTCCATTAGTCAAACAAAGCCGCTCTGCATCCGACTCGGTCCAGCCTTTCCGACGCCGCCCCGCTGTTCTTTAACGTTGTTTTTTACGATCTGGCGGAGAGCGGCACGCTTCTCCCGGGGCGCGGTGGGATGGTCGTTAATGTTCAGCATGTGAAGCCCGACGAGACCCATCTCCGAGGAGTGGCAACCCCGGGTGGGAATCTGGCCTCAGACGGCAATTCACGACCTCTCTCGCGACGAGGCTACATTCTGGGGTTGCCGATGCAGGTCATTGTAGCCGTCGAAATTCTCTCGAGAGAACCTAGGCTCTTCAACTGCTCGGATCCTTAACCCGAGTTTATCCGACGGCCTTCCGCGCCTTCAGGCCATCCAACATCAGCTCGAACTGTTCCAATAGTCGAATGCCTTTCCTCGCTCCCCGCGGCCACAGCCGACAAGACTCCGTCCGTCTAGGTCCACTAGATGGCCCCTCTCAGGCTGCGATGCCAACGCCACCGTCGAGCCCAGAAAGTGACACCGCCTATGCGACCAATCCCCAGCATCAGTCACACTCTAATGGTGGGCTGCGCTCCTCTTCCACGTAGCACCATCCCACGGCCAGCTCGGCGCGCGCGTGCGGCGTTATGCCCTACTTTGGCTATCCGGCGCTTCCCAAGCCCTGACCAAAGTCTTGGTCTGTGCCACAGCTGGTTTTGATCCTTTCCGTGGTCAGGATTACTCAATTGTCAGTTAACGGTCGCTCCAGCAGACGTGATCAAGTCCGGGTGAGTTCTCCATGCCACAGATTCCCTTTGATAGCCTCGAAATCGCTAGATTCTGTTCACTCTCTGACATACAACACATCCCAGATTACGATAATGATTCCCGTGTCCATACAATGGAAATCGAGCTTTTGCCTTTGCCTTATTCACTATCCAAGGCACCGCCCCTGGTGCCCCGACTTCCTAGACCGCATCCCCTTGTGCCAAAACCCGAGATCGAGATGACCAACGATTCATCTAGGAACCTGGCAACCTCCAATGAGCAACAGGACGTCAAGATGAACTACAAGGTCGACCCCGGGCCCATGTGAGTGTAGAAGCCGCCGCTTCCAGCCACCCTGACTGGCACCACGTCTTTCTTCACCACCAAACATGCCGGACTTCCACCCATCCACCAGGGCTTCTTGGATCCTTCGCTGGGGAAGGAGGTGTGGAACTTTTGTGCCTTGCTGTCGGCCGGACTCTGGCCTCCAGGGGGGGGGGGGGGGGACCCGGCGCTCGCTCGCGTGATTCCTGGCCGGGATGTCTTGGGCCACACCTAAACAACTACAGACTTGGCGGCGTCCTGATCCCGGATCAGATTGATAAGATTTCCATCAGCAGCCGTGTCCCGTGGGGTGGGCTGTGGCTGCTCCCAGCGCGTTCGTGAGCAAAGCTTTGCCTCGCGGCCAGAGACATACTACCCTCATGAGTGGCATCTTCTCTTCGAATCTTAGAAATCCGAAAAGCGGTGATCCGCTGGTCTCTCTGGAGGATTTCCCGCTGTGTGTGTTGTCTTTCCTGGCCGACAAAGGAACGAACTTAACTCCCCGGGTAGACCAGAACGAAGAGAAGAGGCAAGAAACGGTCAACAGAAGAGGTTGGAACTAACGGCAAACAGTCTCCACCGGAATACGAGGCGGGGGGGATGCGAGGCAGTCGAAGGAATTGCATGCTGACAGCCTGGTCCGGCCCAATGGCAACCCAGGCAAGTCAGTTGGGTCATGACCGCCGGCGAATCCCGGGGAGCCCTATTACTGCCTCTACTGCCGCCGTTGTCACTGTCTTACCTGTCTTATGTCACTGTCTTTCATGCGTTTCGTCGGTCTCTATTGTATCTGTCGTCTCTGCTTTCCTTGTTGTCCTCGTCTACTCTGCGTCACGTTTGAGGCAGTTCACAGCACGAAAGACCGGTAATGACGGCTTGAATCACGCGAATCGCATTCAGAAAGTCAACACAAGAAGAGAGCCTCAATACTATTCACGAGTTGCATGTAGTGGGCTACGAGGTTGAAAACTCTTCTGCCGCCCTCGACAAATGGCTCATGAAGGGCAAGAGCCTCGCCCTATCGGGACTTCATAAGCCGATGTAACCGTCCGTTGTCGGAGTCTATTGTCCAACAGGAACTACAGTATATCAACAATCCTTTGCTATTCGTCAGGCCGCCGCAGTACCCTTCGCCGTCATCCGGAACCTCAAGGTGACTCCCTGACCATGAGCCTCGAAGTGCAAACCCGCGGAACGCCAAACCTCGTAAAATCCATCCGTACCTCCTCGACATCCACAAATCCGCACTTGACATAAAGAGGATACCCATCAGGCGACGCAACAAGGTAAGCAGGAAACCCAACCCGCGCCGCCTCGTCCAAACCCCACTCGATCAGCTGCCTTCCCACCCCCCTCCTCTGGTGGGCCGGGTCGGTCGCGACGGGTTGTAAGTCTTGCTCTTCATCAGCGCATCGCTCCCCATCCTCGGGGGCAGCGGTTGAGGCGTAATAGCTTACAAAGACACCTCCTCCCCGCCATCACTTTATTCTTCACCCGATCCACCCCGCTGAAATACTCCCGGCAGGCTTCGGCGTTAAACCCGGCGCCGGACCACTCGCGCTCCGCCGGCGCCGGCGGCATCCCGCGCTCCCCGTCCCAGACGTGCCACTTCGCCCAGCCGACGACGGCTGCGTCACCAGATAGTTCCGTGTCGACGGCCTTGATGAAGCGCGCGCTGGGGTCTTCTCGCATCGTCCTGGCGAAGATTGCCTCCTTCGCGGCGGAGGCGTCGTCTGTGCCTGAGGGGGGGAATAAGACATGCTCGAAGGCGCTGTCGCTTGCGGCTTCGAAGGCGGTCTTGTCGATTTGAACTAGGCGCGGGCAGTCTGCCTCCGTGGCGGGGAGGATTTCGATGACCATAGTAGCGGCGAGCCTCGTGGTACCGGTAATGTCTTGTGTTGGTGTAATATCCAGACCGAAATGCGTGATGGCTTGATGATGGATGAGTAATCTGGGGAAACGACTATTCCGAAAGTGAGTGGAAGGATCCGATGACCCTTGGTGGTAGCTTCGGGTGACCTAGTGTGCGGTGATTCCGGTTCCCGACTACCTTTCCTAGGCCGATCTTCACCTACCACGTTCCAGGCAGACGACGTCCACGACAGCAACAGACCTAAGACTTCAGGATTTCAAAGGCTGAAACAGCGGGCCTTGATTTGAACAAGAGCCTTACTGACTGCACGGTGTTGACGCCTCAGGGGATGCTATAATGGCGACTTGTCTCGCTAAGTTCACCGAGCTCTAGAGTTGAACTCCTCGTAAAGCTACTTAGCAATATCTACAAAAGTGTCAACGACCTTGCCTTCTCTACGCCCCTGAACAACTCAAGGAGTCTTCATAGTAGCATTCCCCTGAAACCCCCCAGGCTCCCTCTGCGTGCTGAAATCCTCCACGCTGCCCAGGCTCTTAATCCTGCCCAACAACAGCTCCAAAACGCGATACCCGGATCCCGCAGCGTACCCAGGCAATTCATGACCCGCAAGATGGACCTCATAATACGTCAGGCCCCTCTCGGCCCCAAACGCGCCGACGACGCCAGACTCGCTCAGCCGGCCATCATTAAACTCCGGGTGATAGGGGACGTAAAACTCCTGCTCCTGCGGGTATTTCTCGAACCCCTGGCGGCCGTTCCAGGTCATGTTCTGCAGGGCGAAGAGCGTGCCGTTGGGCGGGAGGATGAAGTCGAGCCGGCCGACGCCGATGACGACGTTGTTGGTGCGCTCGATGACGCGCTGGAGGACGCCGTTCTGCGCGGCGCCGTCCGAGGTGTCGCCGGCCTTCGGGTTCGCGCCGCCGCCGAAGACGTTCTCGGGCGTGCACTGTCTCCAGGTCACGCGGGGCGCGTTGATTGCGTCCTGGACGTCGGTGCGGTTGAAGTAGACGCGGGCGCCCTTGGGGCTGTAGTCCCCCTGGAGAGAGGGTGTTAGTCTCGCACAAGACAAAGATTGCGATGCAATGACGATTTACCTGGTTCACGATGCCCAGCTGCGAGTTCACAAACGGACATGTCTCGCTGATGTGGTACAGATTAAAACACGGATTCGCGTTGGTAGCCCCGTCCAGCGCCCACGAAAAGATGTCGCAGGTCCCGTTGCGCGACCGCTCGCGCTGTATGGGCGGCCAGGGCCCCTTCGCCGGGAACGCGACGTTCTCCGCGAGGTAGCTCGAGTAGTTGCAGTGCTCGTGCGTCCAGCGGAGGGCGTTCATGTAGCTCTGGTTCAGGTTGAACAGGCTCTGCCAGCTTTCCACAAAAGGGTAGACGACGGCCTGGGACTGCAGCGTGTCGTCCCCGAGTATGGGGTCGTTGATGCCGACGCCGCCCAGCTTGTAGTACTTCTCGTCCCCCGCGGAGAGGAACGCGTCGGCGATGTAGGGGACGTAGTAGCCCGCGTAGGACTCGCCGGTGATGTAGGTCGTGGCGCCCTCGAGAGAAAAAGTGTCGATGAAGTTGCGCCAGAAGCCGGCGAACTGGACGCCGAGCTCGACCTCGTTTGTGATGTTGGGCTTGCCGCGGGAGAAGCCTACGCCGACGGGCTGCTCGACCCAGACGACATTCGTTCTGGGGGAGGTCGCGTCAGCTCAGGGAACCAAGCACGATGGAAGTCATGAGGGGGAGTTGGCTTTACAAGTTGGTCCAGCTGTATGAGTTGGGCGTTGGCGCGAGAGTTCCTTCTTGCCACAGGAACGGGCCGTTCTCGGTGAGCAGCCCGGCGAGGGAACTACATCCGGGACCGCCGTTCAACCTATTGAATCGACCCGACACGTCAATAGAGCGTCCATCACGTATACCTCGATTTGACTCACCAGATGACAACTTCCTTGGGGGCATCCGAATTCGTGCTGGGAAAGAACCAAAAGTACAACTGCCTCTCCTCGTTCGGGTCCTGCGAGATGGGCAGCAGGCCGGCATACGACTCGCCGACGTCAAACGGGACATCCGGAATGGCAGTCCCGTTGACGACGAACTTCCTCGACTTGTCGGTCAGGAACCTTTGCGTCGGCGCCTTCTGCGCCGTCGGTGGTTGCGGGGTAGACTGGATGCTCGCGCGGTTCTTGGGTCGCAAACGGTCGCTGTTGAAGACGTTGATGGCGTCTTGGTTGAAGGCCTGGGACAAGGTCCCAAGGGCCAACAGTGCGCCGAAGAGCCTGAGTTGCATCGCAGGAGGGTAGCTCTAGGATCAACAGCCTCGGCCGCAGTTTTGGTGGTTCTTCAAGGTGCTTCCAGAACGCACCGTCGTCTGATGGAAACTAGCGCAGCTCGTTCATGTCAAACTCGAGCTTCTCATCCTCCCTATTTATTCGATTTACATTTAACTTTTCTTCTTGGTCGGCAGCGTCGGCGGAGAGGGAGCTTTTCGTCGTTTCTTGCTGGCTGTCGAAACGAAAAAGTTTCCAATGTGAGCTGCGTCTTGATTCAAGCTCAGCAAGTAAACAGCTCCTTGTGCTCTAGGGATGCCTGCCGGTTCGGCTGATGGCATGAATCGCCGCGTTTCTTGGTGCGGAGCATGCTTGAACTTCCACCGCCTGTTCGCCGATTTTGAGTTCCGGCACCTTAGTTCAGTCCATGCTTCCAAAGCAAGTACCAGCTTCTGACTTTGCCGTGTCGCGTGAAATGCCCTTCTTTTCTACCGATCCAATTCTTACATGATTAGTTAAGGTTGGCTGCCAAGCTCTTGACTCGGCGGGGTTTCGATGAAAGTCGAAACATGCCACATGGTTGTTGAATCAAGCTCGACAGCTGGAGGCGCCTTATTTGGTTGCTCCCAGTAACCTATCTGATGGCAGCTAAACCTTTTTCGCTCTGCTATTTGGATCAGAAATAACAAGGACAAGAAGAGGGGGAGGGACAGTAGGAACGTCAGCGACGACAAAGGAGGATGGCAGGTAAGGACCACAGTGGCGACAGACGACAAAGACGACTGGCAAGAGAAACAACTGGCGATAGAGACAACTGACGACAGAGACAATAGAAGACACAAATGACAGAGGAAAGAGGAGACAAAGAAACCAGGGACGACTGAGGTCCTGCTGATTAGAGTTGGTCTGACGCCAAACAGGACGCTGCAGGGAGGCCACCCAATAAAGATGCCCTGATTATCAGACCGGACGATTCAACGCTCCGAGGAGCCGCTTGGACGAGAACGACAGGCCGCCATTTGCTCACAGGGTCACAGCCAGAGGCTTCGCTCACCTTGAGAAGTTCTCATTCCTGGGATACTGGATAGAGCGCGAGCCGCGTGGTACAAGATTGTGCCAGATTCGCGGGAAATTATGGGTGGTTATGGGGGCTGTCTCGAGTCCTCGCCCTCGATCAGTGCTCTGCCATGGCACGCTCTGCTTGGAATCGAACCTCTTCGATGTAGCCTTGGTAGAATCCATGCATGATCATCGTGATTTATATTCTCGGCATGGGGGAAGGCTTCGCCCCCCGGGGCCAGCGTACAACCCCATGTCGCGGGGGGTTTGGCGACATGCGCTTTGGACGCGCGCAACAATGTAGCAAACAGGGGGCTGTTGAGACATCTTACATCAATGCGGATCGCTCGGTTCGACGCGGAGATCCAATGTCCCTCGGCGAGTGGTTCAGCTACATCAACGACACGAGGAAGTACACCACCGGTAGGACGCTGGCAATCGGGCTCAATGGACCCATGAACCCACGGCGCACAACGCCGACGGAGCTGTTCTTCACCTCATACTACACCGCGCGGTCTGCAACCACGAACGCGACGTGCTCACTGACCATGACGTACGCAGAGGTCGATGTGGCGTGCCACGAGCCGGTCTGCGGCGCCCTCGGGATCCGACAACTCGAAAAGCCGGCCAAGATGAAGATGACAACCGTCTTTGACGGGTTGGGGTCGATTCCGAAGCTGGACCCCTTCATGTCGACCTTTGTCCAGTCCGCCCTCACCGCCTGGGACACTGATACGAGCAAGATGATCAAGCCCTACTCATCACCGATCGAGACATATTTTACGAACCCAGACTCGCCGGACGTGGAGCCCAAGCCCTGGGTTGGGACGTATCTCTTGCCTGTCGGGGACGTCGTGTTCTCGCAGCGGTTCACGCAACTCCTCAACACTATGTGGATCGCAGCCATCGGTCACCGGAACATCACGAGCAGCTTCGATTTCCAGGCGAGCACGGGGGGGCCCTCTGGGGACTACATGCGGGTGCGGAACGCCACGGGGACGAGGACGCCAGACCAGCTAGCGATGCGGGTCAATGTGACGTGGATAGCGATCCTCCTTGTTGCGTCTCTGATCATGCTCCTCTCGGGGGTTGCAGCCGGCGTTTTCGGGTGCATGAGGCGTGGGCCCGACGTGCTGGACCGCGCAACGTTCTTCCTGAAGGAAAGCCCACACGTCGAAGTGAGGAGGCAGAGCTCGCTGAAGGACGGCACCTCGCAGTTGAAGAGGTCGTGGGACACGCGCGTGTGCGTCGGTGACGTCAGGCCGACGGAGGAGACTCGGTACGTCGCGCTGGGAACTGTCGGAGAAGCGATGCCTCTGAGCTGGCAAGAGAAGGACAGGCGATACGCATAATGAGCCTCGCGGCTGGCAGCCGAGCTGTAGCAATTATGATTAGTTATAGTTTGGTAAACAAGCCCCTAACTCACATCCTATTCCTTGCCCTCCTTGTCGTAAGTGGTTCTACTAGAGCTCGCTCCTTTCGTCTGGGTTGGGCTTCCCTATGCCATCCGGTTTGCAGTTCCCCAGTTTGGGAAGTTTGCCCACAGGGTCTGAACTCCTCGAGGCTGACCATGCTCCTTCCAAGTACATCTTGTCAAGCTCTTTCCCCAGCTCTGCACCATCAATCGTCAAGTTGAGCCAGTGCTGGTTCGTAACCGCTTCGTCAAACACCCAGACGTTGCTCCCGACGCGGCCGTCTTCTTCGTCGAGCTGGATAGTATTGTAGCCGTTCTCGTTTTCGTACCTGAAATACTTGTCCAGGCCCTTGATGGCATACAGCATCGCGATGGGGTCGAAGGAGAGTCGTGGCTGGTAGTACATGTACAAGATGTAGGCGGCGCGTACCGGGTCCGTCCTAGGGCCGTCTTCCATGAGGGGACCGCCAGAGTAAGTCGAGCGAGCGACCTGAGAGCCAGAGTACACGATGGAACCCTTCCAGCTGTGAATGACGTGTGCGGTCGTGTACGGGTCGTCGCCCCAGAAGTTCCACTCGTACCCGCTAGGGAAGTCGCCGCCCATCACGACGAGCTCTCGCACCTTGGCCTCAACCAGCTCGGGGCCGGAAAGGTCAGAGTGGGAGTCGGCGGTCGAGTTCAGGAGACCGGAAAGGTTGTGGAGGAAGCCGATGGAAGCGATCGTCACAGAACCATCCTCAGCTTCGGCGAGGAGTTTACGGTAGAGAGTGACCGGGTCCCATGCTTCTTCTGCGTTGGCCAGGCTCTTGGGCCAGTGGGTAGCGAGCTTGCTGGCGAACTCTCCCGAGACCTTGTTCCAGTTGTCGAAGAACGGAACGTCGTTCAATGGCCTGCGAGCTCCAACTGGAACGTCGGGTAGGTCGTAGTGGTTGAGGATGGCGGAGACGGCCAGGACCGAATACGAAGACTGCGAGTTGATGTTCACCCCGAGCAGGTTGACGTCGGGGGACTTTGCCGCGAGCAGAAGGGCAGCGGCATCACTATCTTAAAGTTAGAAACATCCTCGAAGGAGGCTCATGGGGCCTTGACTTACTCGCAGTCGCTAAAGATGTCGGTATCAACGATGAGATTCTTGCGAGCTTCCGTGATGAGGAAGAGGCCGGCAGCGACTAGCCATAGGGAATAACGCGTTACCATGGCGGTAGATCCAAGAAGATGGGATGGCCGGAATTGATCTGCCTGGATTGTCGATGGAATGGTCAAGACTTTCGCCAGCCGTCAGCAGTTCCTTCCCGGAGCCTAATTCTACCTAGAGGGCATCAGCAGAGGAAGGAGGGGTTGACGGGACGGGATGACTGAGACCATCTGGTACCAGGTGTACACAGCCTTGTCAGCTGGCACAGTTTAACCGACCCGACGGCCCTCCCGAGCTTGGTGCCCCACACCAGCAAGCTCCTGTGGGTCCCCATGGTGGGGCGAAACACTGCGGACCGTCTCTGGCCAGGCACATTGAACTCTCCTCCAAAAACGTTGCGCCACGACACCACGACATGTTTACTCTCGATTGCGAACTGCGCGCTTATTTCGCAGGTTGAATCTGTCGTGCTCGTTGAGCTACGCCTCCGCTCCGGCAAGCCCGATGGCTCCCGCATGCCGGATAGCTTACTGAGAAGCAGCATCTCCTGCCGAGCTTCAGCAAGCCCTCCCGATGGCCACACCGAACACGTCCATGACGCAACATGCATCCTCCCAGTCTCCCGCCACCCTTGCGTTACCAACAGCTACCTCGAATCAGACGAGACAGAGCGAATATCGCGGGGGTGGGTGCAGGCAGTTCCCCCACACTCTTGTTCGCTAGGGCCCCCGTCTGCTCCCCCTCCCTCACAGGACGTCGCCGAAACAGAGTCCGTACCGGCATGCTTTCCGAACGCCGCATGGCCAGCGAGGCCAATCGCTGAGCAGGACGATTGCTGACCTGATGGATTGCGCCATTCTGGCGGCGTACCGCGCGAAGACCTGGGTGACTCGAAAGGGAACTTGCGGCGGTTACAACTCAAGTTGACGTGCCCAGCAGCGTCGCCATATTTCATATTTCATGGTGCTGATCTCCCGCCAACCGCCGTACCTGGTTTCCGAGTTTGCGGTTCCTCACACTGACATTTATCCGCCTCGCCGCGTTCCCTTGTCTCCTCAGCACATTGAACGCCTCGGACGAAGACGCGTGGTTAAGCAAGATGGGCGCCGATCCGGACAAGACGCCCAAGGGCCAGTCGCCAACCCCTCCCGAAGCCCACCATGGAAGCTACGACATCCACTCCTTTGATGATTCGCTCATCATTCCAAAGGGCGCTCTAGACCCGGTCTACGAGGCCAAGGCTCGGGTCCTCAATCGTGCGGTACGTCGCGGCTACCCAGCCATATCCACCAAGCCTCAACGGCGCCCACGGGAGCGGTCGCTAACAATGACGCTGGCGCGTGTAGATCCAAGACATTGGCATGGGATGGTACCAGTGGCAGCTGTTCATTGTCGTCGGATTCGGCTGGGCAAGCGACAACCTCTGGCCCATCATCACCTCCCTCATCTTCACCCCGATCGCCAACGAGTTCAGGCCCTCGCGCCCTCCGCTCCTCACCCTGTCGCAGAACATCGGCTTGCTGGCCGGTGCCATGTTCTGGGGATTCGGCTGCGATTTGTTCGGTCGGAAGTGGGCTTTCAACTTCACCTTGGGCCTGACGGCGTTGTGGGGAATGGTGGCCGCCGGCGCCCCCAACTTTGCGGCCATTGGCATCTTTGCGGCATTCTGGTCTTTCGGAGTCGGTGGCAACCTTCCAGTTGACTCGGCTATTTTTCTTGAATTTCTCCCCGCAACCCACCAGTACCTTCTGACGATCCTTTCGATTTACTGGGCCATATCGCAGGTCATCGCGACGTTGATCGCATGGCCTCTTCTCGGCAACCTCACCTGCCAGCAGGGCGAGACGTGCACGAAATCCCGCAACATGGGATGGCGCTACTTTGTCATTACCGTCGGTGGCCTCACACTGCTCATGTTTCTCATTCGCTTCCTCTTGTTCACCATCTACGAGTCGCCCAAGTACCTGATGGGCAAGGGTCGCGACGAAGACGCGGTCCGGATCGTCCACGAAGTCGCGAGGCGGAACGGCAAGGAATCGCCCCTCACGATCGAAGATCTTAGGGCCTGCGAGCCCGAGGGCTATGTTGCGCGCACCGATGCCGCCACGGCCGTCAAGAGGAACCTGGAAAAACTCGACCTCAGCCACGTTCGTGTCCTCTTTTCGACGCCGCGACTGGCCCTCAGCACCGGCCTGATCATGGCTATTTGGGCACTCATCGGTCTTGGCTACCCTCTGTACAACGCCTTTCTGCCGTACATTCAGGCCACTCGGGGCGCGGAGATTGGCGATGGGAGCACGTACGTCACCTACCGCAATAGCCTGATTATTGCCGTGCTGGGCATTCCTGGTGCTCTGCTGGGCGGGTGGTTGGTCGAGCTTCCTAGACTTGGGCGGAAGGGGACGCTGTCCATCAGCACCATCCTCACTGGCGTTTTTCTGTACTGCTCGACGACGGCGATCACAAGCAACGCGCTGCTCGGGTGGAACTGCGCATTCAACTTTTGCAGTAACGTTATGTACGCGGTCCTCTACGGCTTCACCCCGGAGCTGTTCCCCACCCCGCAGCGCGGCACCGGCAACGCGCTGACGGCGACTTGCAACCGGATTTTTGGTATTATGGCGGTGAGTGGAGCTAAGGATTGACCTCAACCGACGCCCGCCGGCCCTGATTACTAACAATAATCGCAGCCCATCGTTGCCATGTTCGCGAACCTCGAGACCGCCGCCCCCGTGTATACGAGCGGCGCCCTGTTCATCGCGGCCGGGCTCCTCGTCTTAGGGATGCCCTTTGAGTCTAGAGGAAAGGCGGCCTTGTAATATTTTGCCATTGTTTTGCGGCGCCTGGGGACAGAGGTGGCTCAGCCATGGGCGAGCCGGAATAATACTCGCGGCCTGCAATTTGCAGGAGCACGCCCCGTCTTTGTTGACGGACCACCACTCCGATGATGACGATGATGTTCTCCGATGACGGGTCGGGACCAGCCCGACAGCAACCGACGCTGTAGACGACCGGCCTGGCCAGCGGGCAATTTCCCGCGGGCTCGGTCAGGTTCATATCTGCTGATCCATCCGCAAAGAGCACACAGCCGGGCTCTTGGCGAGCGCGGTCGGGAGCCCGACTCCCGACCATCGGCACCTCCAGTATCGATGCGTGGAGCTGTCGAGATTCCTCCGGGGCATTTCATACGTCAATGGCAGATGAAATATCTCTCGCGACGGGTCCCCGAGTCTTGGCATCCAGGGCCATTGTTATCTCACCCATGGGGCTCCCCCGCTTTCCCCTCACCAGCCTCTACCGAGCTGCCTCATCCAGTTTCGTTGCCAATGTTGTCGCGAGCCCCACGATGGAACCTCAGAGGCTGCACTTCTCATCCCGTCCTACTCTCCGGTGCTGCTCCTGTTATCGGCCGCTTCTGTGGTGTTGCCGGTATTACCAATCGTGAAGCCCGGAATGAGCTCAGCCAAGCCTGCAGTCATGCCAGGAACAGCCCTCGAGAAAGCCGTTGCCAATTTGCGTTGCGTAACCCGACAGGCCGCGCAGGCCGCGATGTGACGGTGGGGGAAGCTATAAAGTTTCCCAAAAGCCGTTGACACCCGCCTGAGTTTCCGCTGATCGGCTTGTCCAGCGCGGCTCTTCACCTTACGGATCTCTGTCGACTTTGCTTGTAGAGAACGACATTATGGTGACCACCTCCCGCCTCGGCCTCGTCGGCCTGTCGCTGCTTGCCTCTGCGCAGGCTGCCAAGTACGGATACAACCATGTCGTCATTCGCCGGGACACCGAAGCCATCGCCGCCAACTTTCAAGACATTGAGGGTGTTGACTTGCTTTCGCCCGCGTTCCTCAACCCCGAGACGATCCCTTCCGGTTTCTCCGATGGCACAAAGGGCCCGACCGACGACGATGTTCTGGGTAAGAACAACGCAGACTGGACCTGAAAGCTCATTGCTAACCATCCAAAGACGCCTTTGTCCAGGAGCTTGCCGACAAGAACGACTGGTTGACCTACAACAAGGCTAACTTCACCTCGGAAGAGAGCCGGCCGTTCCCCTACCTGCACCTGTCCTCTACCAAGAAGACTCGCCGCGTCGCGAACTCAACCGACAAGGTCCGCGTTTGGCTCCAGGGCGCCGTCCACGGCAACGAGCCCGCCGGTGACCAGGCCATGCTGGCTCTTCTGGGCGCCCTGGGTGCGAACCAGACCTGGACGGCTTCGCTGCTCGACAAGCTGGAGATCGTCATCCTCCCGCGCTACAACCCCGATGGTGTCTTCTACTTCCAGCGCACACTAGCGACCAACTACGACCCTAACCGCGACCACGTCAAGCTCGCCCGCAAGCAGACGCGCGACATCAAGTCCCTCTTCAACCAGTTCAGCCCCCACATCGCCGTCGATATGCACGAATACAGCGCCACCTCCCGCTACGGCAGCTACTACCACGCCTCCGACGGCCTGTTTTCCGCCGCGAAGAACCTCAACATCCACCCGGACATCCGCGCACTCTCTGAGGATCTCTTCGCCAGGAACATCGGCTCCGACATGGAGGCCCGCGGGCTGCGCTGGGAGCCCTACGTAACGGGCTCCACCAGCACGAGCCCGGACTTCGTGCCCTCCTTCGCCGAGGCCGGGTCCGACGCCAAGATCGGCCGCAACGCCATGGGCCTGACGCAGTGCGTGACGTTCCTGATCGAGATGCGCGGCATCTTCCTCGCCGACCAGGAGTTCCAGCGGCGCACCGTCGCGGGCCTGACCATGGCCTCGAGCGTGCTGCAGACCGCCGCGGATAATGCGGACAAGGTGTACGCAACCATCGAGTCGTCCATCGCCGACTTTGCGTCCTCCGGCTCGGATATTATTGTCACCGACTCTTCCAAGGTCGTCGACCGCACGTTCACCATGGTGGACATCAACAACGGCTCTGTCGTGCAGGTGCCCATCCGCTTCAGCTCCACCACTCCCGTGACCGCCAACGTCACCCGCGCCCGCCCCGAGGCTTACCTGATCCCCGCCGCCTGGGCCGATCTCGCCGAGCGTCTCAAGGCGGGCGGTCTCGAGGTTGAGACCCTGAGCGCGCCGTACAAGGGCTCCGTCGAGGCTTACAACATCACCTCGGCCGTGTTCGAGACGGGGTACTACGAGGGCGTCGTGCGCGCCGCGGTGACCACTGCCGCTCTTACGAGGGAGGTTGATTTGCCTGTTGGCAGCTTCCGCGTCAGCACAAAGCAGAAGAACGCGGCGCTCGCTTTCGTTGCGCTGGAGCCGGAGAACATTGACTCGTACGCCAGCTTCAACGTCATTCCGGTGGAGAGGGGGGATGAGTACCCCGTCTACCGCATCCTAGCCTAGAAGAAGCATTGGTTATAGTGTATAAAAAGATGATTAACTAGATCTTATAACTAATAACAACAAGATGAAAGACAAGTCTCAAACTCATTCGTGATCATACAGTGACGCCCTCCACGCTCAGACGAGCCGCTGCCGCCACTCAATACCCTCCACATCCTCCCGTCCCGTCATGAACCTAACCCCATTCTTCAAAATAGTCGCCAGCACCTCCATCTCCCCTTCGTCGCGGGGGCCGTAGACCATGACATACGAGTCCGCGACGTGGTACCTCCCAAAAAGCCAGGAGGACCGCGGGACCGCCAGGCGGTGCCTTTCGGCCCAGCCTTTTTCTATGGCTACGCGCGCGTCTGCTGGGCTGAGATACAAGTGCACGGAGAGGTCCGCGTGGTGGTGTCCTATCTCGCCGCGGGCTATGCGTGCCGTCTCTGGGATTCTTTTGGAGGAGAGGAGGGACGGGAGGACGAAGAGTGCTGGGTTTAGGCGTTCGTAGAGCGAGAGTTTTCTTTCCAAGAGGGAGGGGTTTTGGGAGGCGGCGTTGGTAAAGAGGTTATTTATAAACTGTCCACCGTCAACCTCTGTTCATCATGTTTGAAAAGTGAGCAGGGGAGGTTTATACTTCTCTCATGTGCTCCGGCGCATGTTGACTGAGCTGCCGATGAGGCACAACGCCGCCCAACTCCGCCCTCTGCCCCTTTCTCTCCGGCAAGGCTTTGATGTCATCGTGCGCGCCTTCCGAGGGATAGTCCCCCGTCCACGTTGCGGACTTTTTAGAGAGCGCAAAGGGCCGGATGCCGAGCGTGACGAGGAGCCAGCCGTACAGGTTGTGAGGGACGCCGCCGGGTCCTAGGGCTATGTAGGCGCGGTAGTCGGTTATGGCCCAGGTTAGCACGCCTAGGGAGATGGCGGCGGAGACGGCTGTTGCTGTCGGGCGGGTTGTGAGGAGGGTTGGGAGGGTGGAGGGCATTTTGAGATGGGATTGGGGTTGGTGAGTGAAGGTGAGAGGGATGAGAGGTTTGGGTGAGATGACGGATGTGAGGTGCTATTTGAGGGGGGATGTTTGTGGCTTGTGACGACGGGGCGCTGGGGAACAGCGGCGGCGGTCCGGGAATTATGGGGTTTTGGTTAGGGGGAGATCGGATGGGGCCGTGCGCTTGAGGGGCCGGTGCTCCGAGGGGTTTGGTGGGGTCGGAGACCGGGGAGGTTCGGCCGAGTGGATTATAACTGCGAGGACGAGGTTACGCAGCAGCAGCGGCCTGACGCTGGGAAAGCGTCACTGAGCAGATAGAAGAGGGTAGGTTATAACCATTCGTACTGTGTCTTGTCGCAAAGTCTCTCCCCATCCTTATTCTCCCACGCAGGTTTCCAAGTTCATGTAACCCCCCCCGGTGCGACTTCATCGTTCCGAGGTAAAGTATTCCGAATAGTATAAAAGTGTGTTTAGGCCGCTACCTGTTTGGAATCCAGCACCCAAAAGAACTAAATGGTCTGGTCTCGGAGGATCAATAGTGATTCGATGGAGAACTGGACACGTTCAAGGAGATGGCTGGGTGGAAAAGAAAGCCCAAGCTGCCATCGGCGTGAGATTGTAACATACCTCCAGACATGTCTCCTTTGTGGTATTGTCTATTAGATACACTAGAGAACGCAGTGACGAGCAGATGTTATGATCAAATGGTGAAAATAGTCTAGATGGGACAGAATACTGGAGACCATGCTCGAGAATGACCTTGTTGGCAAAATGGGACCCGAGATCATTTTTGGAAACCTGGTCGCGGAGATGGTCACGAAGCTAAAACCGAGGAACGCCAGAGTCATGCCCCTGAGGCACTGACAAACTAGCAGAGGATGCAGCTATAAGTATCTATCAGTAAGACATGGGCTGAAGAGACAACGAACGAAAGAGACGTATGAATCACTGCGGCCACGAAACTAAAGACACGTCCCGTCTAAAAAGAAGGCGAGTCCTGTTTACATGCAGATCACTATCACCATCTAGATCTCCTTCGGTATCCGTATCAACATCACTATAGCCAGTCCTGAGCGCACCGTCAACGCACTATGCGATCAGGCGCAAAGCTTTGGGGTCCAAGAGATTCACCCTGAGCCCACTGCTGCTCGAACTAGCGATGCCATCCGCCGGCTGGTTCTCAGTTCTCTCCAACCCCAGCAGACCTAAATTGCACAATCTCAATCTCACAATGTCGTAAAAGAGTCTTCATTCGTGGTACGAGCCCACCGCTCGGCCACAATCATCGCAGATGTTTCAGAGCTTTTCTCTTGGCTCGCCGCAGCATTCCGACCGTCTCTGATAGAAAAAGGCGCCGTATACTGCACGCCTTGCTTCAGGAACATCTGCGGCCTGAAAGGTGAAAGACCCGTTTCTGCGGCAGACGAGACCCGCTTCCGTGTCGAGTTCGAGTTCTCCGAGGATCACACGGCTGTTACCAACGGTGGCTGCTGGCAGAAAGAATGTCCCGGAACCCCGTTGTTGCCTGTGGGTTTCCTGCTGCAACGCGAGACTTGATACTGGGCTCGAGATACAAATCGCAGTGATGGAATCTCCGTTGTCGACACAGTTCCTCTTCCCTTTTCGTGGACCGTATTTCTTTCGAAGCTTTTCTTCGATGTTAACGCTCGTCGACTTCAGAGGCGACATTTGCCTTTGGCATCGCTACAAGAGAGAAGACGGGTCGGAAATCTCATATTACGACGCCGAGGAGGTCACGACACAAGATCCTTCCACCACATATGGACCGGGTTAATATGGCTGCCCGACACGTCATGGGTTGATGGACAAACACCAGATTCATCGCAGGTGTGCCACGCTGCACGAGAAAGGTAATTAATAAAACACGCAAAGTATTTAGGAATGGTTTGTACGGATATCAGCAAGGGGAAATCTGAGCTTGTGTCTGGGCTCGTTGTGCACAACTGCGGCGAGTGCCACCAGCGTCAGATATGATTGGTTTCAATTTTTACCTGCACTGCGCAGCCCATGGATTGTCTCTCCAGCAGCCGATGAGGAGATTGGTTCAACCTTGCAGACTGCCTGCAGGCGTTCTCAATGAAGCCTTCTGTGTAACCATCCATACTAGATGCTTACAATAAAGACACCCCAGCGTTGAACCGCCAAGGCCCCGCTCTTGACGACGGGTGGTGTTACCGGTGACCTCGGCCTACTAATGTACCGAGACCTCAGCCTGATATTTGGAGTATTTAACCCGTGACATTCCCCTCGCAACTTCGTTCCACGCATGTCTCTCTACAACCTTGAACTCTCAGAAGCAACGTCAAGATGCAGTATGACCCAGTTGAGATGACTGAGGTTTCTCGTCAACCACCCACCACATCAGAACACGATCCCCCACGCTCTTCTTCGCCAAGTACAATGAACGACATTGATATCACGGATGTCAGGGGAAACCGTAGTTCACATGAACGATTAGTTTCCCCGGGCCATCAAAAAAACCCGTCCTTCTACGTTCGCCTCCCCCGCAAACCGCCCAAGGAGATAGGCTGGTGGGAACGACTCTCAATTACCGCCGGCTTGTGGAGTCCGTCTTGGAATATGTACTTGTTCTGGATGATCGGCATCGGCTTTGCGATCGGACACCACGCGTTCTATGCCTCTCTCGAGGACAAGATCGTCTATGGCGATGACCAGTTACTCATGCTCCGATATGGTACTATTCTAGGTTTTCTAGCAAAGGCCTGCTAAGTGTCATCAGTTCTATCGGCATTCCGTGAGCAGTTATGGGCAACAGCGAGGTCGAAATTCCTATCTCTTACTACGTTGGACGATATGTTCGCTGCTACTGAGACGCCGTTATGGCTGTTGAACTTGGAGCTTTTAAGCCACGCGAAGGTTTTAGCAGTTTTGGCTCTCTACGTCTGGCAAGTCTACATCGAAATATTGTCGTAAATTCTATTCTAATGAGTTTTCAGGCTCTCGCCACTCATCGTCATTCTCGCAACAAACACTCTCCTTGTGGAGTCTACGACGGAGATTCAAGAGACAAAATGCCCTGGAATTCGAACTCTAAACTTTTCCCAAGAAGAAACGGACGTTGGTAGTGCTAAGGATACGATCATTTCGGAAGTGAAATTGAGTGAATGGATGTTTCCGGGCCGAAATCAAACTCGATCCAATCTTGTTTGGCGTTCGCCGAGCTGGCAGGCTGAAGAGGTGTTTGCCGCCGCGACACCCACGAAGCGCCCGTTTATTGACCAAAGTAATACCTTTGTTGTTTGCGAGAAAGGCTGGAACTGCACGGCCGAAATCCAGTTTGTTCGTCCCGCGTACAAGTGTCAGGAGATCACTAGAGGAGTCAACGCCCAAGGTCGAAGCCTTCGACAAGAATCAGGAGAATCTCGGGTCCCATTTCCTTTCGAAATGCTTATGCCAACTGGCAATTACACCTATATCGCCCATGCAACACGAGGAGAACACCCCAACCCGTTTATAATGGGCGAACCTCCAAAGGACTTCGGATCTTTCCTAATGCAGCCTGTTGTCTGGGTTGGCTAACTACTCAGAGATCATCAATTCATCAATCCCGCCTTTGCTTGACGACTGGAACCGTACCTCTTTTAATAAGGAAGCATGGGCGCCGGTACTGTTTGCATGCGAGCACTACGAGGCTATTTATTCTGCCGAGCTCAGATACATCGATGGCATTCAACTTCACCATATCAAGAATCGCAAGTTTCTCGCGCCCATTATCAACACAACATGGGTTGCTACAGACGATGGTACTGCCAATGTCATTGCAGTCCCAGAGAGCAACTATGTCTTGCAAAGTGATACGGCAAATTATCGTCGAATAGCCGCTTATCATTCAATCGGAAGTTTCTACCGTTCGACATTGAATGGTACTATTGCAGGCAGCGGATTTGCTACAAAGGCAATCCGAACAAGCTTGATGGATTCGGTCTCTTGGTACGCCCATCCAGATATGATGGAACGACTCGAGACTTACTACGATACGCTGCTGCTATCCGTTTTCGGAAACCCCAGGTTTCTTCCGGTGGTCTGGGCTGCGAAGCCGGACGAGAGAACGGGCATGAATATTGGAGATGAGTACTTGTTGCCATGCAGACGCTCACGCCCAGCCATCAGATATTACTATCGGGTTCGAATCCTGGTACTCGTCTACAGTATAGCAGCATTTCTTGCTATTTTAGGGGTTATTGCTGGGACAATTGCAGTGCGCAAGAACGGTGGCATTTCGAGAAACACCCGGTTCTCCAGTATCCTGGCAGCGAGCATGGCACCGGGCTTGAAAAGCGTTGCGTGGGATGGGCTGCAGAAGGATCGTGGACATGTGTCGGAGGAGTCGATGAAGCAGAAGCTCGGCTATGGATTACTCGCCAGCCGTGACGGGGACGAGTCCGGGGGCGTTGGACATTGCGGTGTTACGACCCGTTAGGCATAACATGTTGGGACAACCCCGCCTTGGATCTTAAGTGGCGGGCCCGGAAGCACCTGGAAGGATGGGATTTTAAGGACTTTGCGACCAGTGAGGACTTAATCTACCCCCGCGTCAAGACTCTGCAAACATTTGCAAAAGGCTGGGTGGACTTCACAAGGGAGATCAACGCGGTCACAATCTTTGGGAAGAACTTTGGGGAGATCATCCGTCCAGCTCATCCAGCTTCTCTATGCGGTCCCTGGATTCGACATCCTTTCCTGATGTGTTACTTGGCAGCCTGCGTCTCTGAGCTCAAGGAGGCTCCCGAGATTGTGTTCAACGGGAACGAGGCCAAGGTCGGCAAGCGAGTATCTGGAACACCCCCGATGACCTGTTCAAGCCCTGCAAATGCACAGAAAACAAAGATGGGAAGGCCGACCACTCCCACATTATTCAGGTGCTGGCGCCGCAGACCCAGAGCGGGAAACGTCGCCGCGCGCCCAAGAGCACGGGAGAGGCTCAACTAGACAATAAGGGTGCCGTAATCTTCGGCTACAACTCCAAATTCCCTTTGCGGTGGCTCGACAGCGGGGATCCGGCGGAAGAAGAGATCGACGAAGAACGTTTACTTGCGCCACCTCAACCAAGAGAAGAGGAGTTCCACGACAGCGGAATTGGGTCCAGTGCAATTGGATCGAGTTCCGCCTCTGGTGACGGGCAGACAGATATCATCCACGTTCTGACGGCACCACCAACTAAGACCGACTCGAAAGAAACGTCGGAGGTTGGCGCCGGTCCCTCTAAGGTGGATAACGCCGACCGATCCTCCGAACCGGCGTCGGTTAGTGAACATGTGCTCGGCGAAGGAGCCAGCGAGAAAGGCGAAGGGCCTGGCATTCAGGCTGGGGAAACGATTACGCAGCCTGCCGAACAGCTTCCCAGAGAAGATTCTCTGCGGAAAAGATTCAAAGGAGGAGTGAAGGCGCTTTTTCTCCGGAATCTCGAGCGAGTCCGCCGGTGTCACGGGCTACGGCCGTGGTATGGCTTCGGCGATGCCCTCGCCGTAGAAAGTTCCACAATATTCTCATGACTTCAACACGGCCCACACTTGGGCCGGACCCACATCGAAACAGCCCCCAGGAAGTGTCAAGAATATTCGAGCTACAGCCTCAAGAAGATATAAGGATGTGAGAATATCTCTGCTTTGTACATAGTTTCTCTTCTTTCCTCAAGATTTCGATACTCGTCAATACAGGATCGCCGATTGAAAACAACATCGCCCACGCCCGTCACAGCCGGAGTCCTTGACGGGCCGAGATGTAAGCCCCCCAAAGGAGAACTGTTTATAGGGATTGATGTTTCCTCATCATTGGTAGATCGTTCAGCTTTGAATCTCGGAGGTAGATCGTGCTAAACTCGAGGTTGCCGGTGACAATAGCATCGTTGAGTAGGATCTAAGCGCCTTCCTAAATTCATCTGTTGTCTCTATCGTCCATCCCGCCTCTATTATTCCTAGTGTCACTGCGTCAAATGGTGTCGCTCTTGAAAAAACGACTAATTAAGGATATGAGTTGTATAACTGCAGTTATGCCCTCCCCCCGGAGATATCGTTCTCTGGCCTGCGCAAGCTATCGCAGAAGATCGTCCGGAAATGACCCCTGGAGAAATGGAATCTGGAATCGGTGGAGCTGGATTTGTAAATGAGAGAGAGAGGTTTTGGCGCAGGAGCCTGACTGGAGAAAGGCTTGGGTACCTAGGAGTCAAGTGTGAGGGAACCTGTGCTCCTCCGCACCTAGACTCTTCTTTGGTGAGAGTAGGGCTGAGGTCAGAAAACGGCTTGCCTGGCACGTACCAGATGTATATCTACAGAACTTGCTAGCGGTAGTTGACTCTGGAGACGGGGTTCGTGGCCATCATTTAGGGATAGCCAAAACATTCAAGTGTCCCTAGCACCAGAGGTATTGGAAAGCAGCCACAAGATTCCTGTCCATCCAAGTAGGAAGAAGAAACGTATATAAAGCAATCCACTGCCCCTGCGATCGCGCTTCCTCTTCAGCCACAAGTGCACCTCGATTATCCTCGTCGTGGGCAAAAACGTCCATGTGCATCGACCGCAAACTGGTACTCGCTGAAGCTCGGGGTCTCTGACAAAGTCACAGAGACAACTTAAAGAGATAGGAAAAACAAAGAACAATCTCATATACCGTCAAATACGAACACGACGACGGACACCAAAATTGACGGATGACGAAAAGTAATCTTCAAAAAGTCCAAGTACTTCTTTAATTAGAGAGATGTGGAACACAATCACAACAATCCCATCTGGCCCAGTAGTGACAAAATGCCTGTATAAAGCACAGTCCACTGCTCCAATAATCACGCTTCCTCACCAGCATGATGTCGAGAATCTCATTCTCTGCCCTCCTTCTTGGGTGTCCGAATGCGCTTGTCGTTCCAGATCCCAACCCAAAACTAAATATCCATCATCCCCAACAAAGTCAGAAAGGCCACTTAGAAGAGAGCAGCATCATACACAGTAGCATACGAAGACGACGACGGACAACGAGATTGACGGGTGACGGACAACAAATAAAGGAAACCTTTGCAGGGTGTGTAAGAGTGCATGCACTCGTCTGTGCGGCCTTGTGCCGCAGTACAGGATGGAATGGAATAGCATCATAGCACTATACACCATCCACCCCCTCCTCACGGACCTGGTGCGCGTTCTTTCAGGTTTTGAGACAGGGGGAGAATTCTTTATGGATGAGTGCGACAGGAATAAGGCGGAATAAGCAATGGGATGGCAGGACATCTCCTGTCTCTTTGGGCCTTTGTGGGGGACAGCCCTCAACAAAAGAACAAGAGCATTGATATTGAACAATGCCTTGAGGTGGAACAACAAAGATGTCTGATGATGACTCGGCCTCGAGACCGAATGGTCGTTTCGGTATAAGTATGAAACCATCGGGGTCCGAAGTGGTTCTCTGGTATTCTGCATCACATCTGAAAACGAGACATCAGCAACAAGAAGACTTGCGAGAAGAACCAAGAAGACATCGGAAACAAACAACAAGCCCAACAAGACGTAAAATCCTTCCCAGAACTCCCCATCTTTCTAACGAGAACTACAGACCTGCCCCAGCAGAGAAGTATCACCGTAAAAATATGCAGAGCACGCGCAACCTGACGCCATTCTACGACGGCCGGGCCTTCGTCCCGAACCCCAACCAGCCCCGGTTCAAGATCCCGGAGCGTGTTGACCGCCGCGCAAACGTCGAGCTGCCCCGAAGAACAGATGAGCTCAACCGCACGGCGGACAAGTACGTGTCCTGGTCCCAGGACAAGGAACACGAGTGGTACCCCTCGTGGAACCAGCGGAACGCCCCGGGATCGCGGGACGTTAAGGACCTCTTGGACTGGTACACTTCGCACGGCGTGTACGGGTTCCCCGAGGTGCGCACGGTGCGGCAGCTCAGCAGGGCGCACACGAGCATCTACTTCCTCGTGACGTTCCGGCCGGCGGCCGACGGGCGTCTGCGCTCCAGACTGCGGGAGAAGATCGTCTTCCGGTTCGTCCTGCCCACGGCGCCGTTCTACGGCCTCGAGACGGAGATCGGGACCATGGTGCTCGCGGCCCGGTTCAGCGATTGGGTCCCGAACGTGCTCTTGTACGACTCCTCGGGCGCGAACCCGCTCGGCCTGGAGTGGCTCATCATGGAGCCCGTGGAGGGATTCATCCTGCAGGACTGCCTGTACGACTTTTGCGCGTGTGAGACGGGCCTGCGGGCGTTCCGACCCGACCACACGTGCGAAGCCCCGACGCTGACCAAGACGCAGAAGGCCAGGATTCACAAAGCGGTCCATGAACTATGTGGGCGCGTAGGAGACGCGGCTGTGTTTGTGGACCACCCCGGCTTCCAAGGCATCGGGGGCGTGGTAGTTAATCACAACACGGGGCGTCTTCAGCTGGCACCCATGGTCACCGATCACTTTCTCGGAAGGGGAAGAAGCACGAACTGGGGCCCCTTCAAGACAGTGGAGGGGTACTGTAACGAGTTTTGCAGGAATCAGTTGCCAGACATGTTCGAGGCCTCACGAAACCGTCTCCCGCGGGACCAAATACCTATTTGGTTCAAGGACTGGGCGGCACAACTGGCGTCCACACCGGTCGTCGAAGTTGGCAGCCGGCCTGTCGAAGGCTACACGTTCCATAACCTAAACATCCACTCGGGTAACATTCTCGTCGACGGTGATGGCGAGATCGTCTGCGTGATGGGATGGGAGAAGGCAGTTTTCATGCCGACGACCTGGAGAAACATTGCGGCGGATGCTGATGAGCTTTTCGAAGGATTAGCGAAGCGGGGAGATGCATGGGCGAAGAAGATGCAGAGGTGTTTTGATATGTTCGTGATGATGAGGACCGCCCTGGACAAGCCCGCCCACTACTTAGCGTGGGGGCACACTCACAACTGTCCCGGACGCGAGCCGACCGGGTATTTTCTCCCGAGTCGAAGATGATTTCCAATCGACGATAGACAGCTTTGCTGCAGAAAATGTGACCTATAGACAGCCGAAGATATATAGCAAAATAACCTACCAAAGAGTCGTCGTTGATTGTGCCGTGCCAATGCGCCGGGAGTATGTGCGTCCAGGACCAGGGAGGCGGGCTGGATCTGTGGGATATCCCGAAGGAGAAGGAGCTCCGGGCCATCCTGTCGAGTTGGTTCGCTTGCCAAGGTGTTCCTATTACGATAAATGGGATGCCCTGTCCAACGGCAATCTTTAATTGCGGCGTACATAGGGGCGCGTGCTCGAGGACGGCAGGGAGAGGACGGGAGGGATGGCAGGGTCCGGACCGGTCATTTCAATCGGCACAGGGCGGGGAGGTGTGTTGGCCGAAGGGTGGCTGGAGAGAGCAAGCCTCGACGGCCCTGGGTTGCTGGCGGTCCGTTACTTGGTATTATGAAATTTCGTACGGATAGTGAGCAATCGAATTGGTTTGCTGACTGGTGATGGCAGTGGCTTGCCGTAATACAAGAAAATGGCGTCAGATGGGAGCTGAGATATCGATGTCCGTGAGGTGCATGGCGCTAGTGAGTCCAAGTTGACGTCATGGATCGCACGGTGAAGAAGCTTTTGCGGTGGTGTGTTTGTGTGTGCGCGATCGCGATTTGGCGCGGCCCAAGAAGAATGGCATGTCTCCCTGAGTGCCTAGGCAGGTAGAACAGTTAGAGTGAGAGGCCAAGATCGAGGAGAAAAGGAATACCAACAGGTCGAACTGCAGGAGATGCTCAGGTCTCGAGAAGGCGCGCGACAAGGACTTGAACAGGGCAGGGCTAGGCGATTACGTGTCAGTCGCGTAGTGGCACCCACCGGGTGACGAATTGGGTGTTGCGGCCAGCAATGGAGCGACTGAAAGGGATGTGATCGTTCGGCTTGGGGCCCACGAACGGCGGCGACGCTGCTTGCCAATGCCCCTAGGGTGCCGTGTTTTGGTGCCCTGCTCTGGGGTCGAGTTGGATGCGGCGCTTGCGAGGGTCTTGCAGATTTTGCACTCGCATCTGTAGTATCATGCGTGTCGTGACGATCCCTTGGTCATTGATGGGTCATGAGCCGGCCGTACGAAGCCATGAAGGAGCGAGAAGAGCTTGATACCGGTTCATCGGAAGAGAAAGTGGTGGTGGTCGGAGATTCGATGCTATGCGGCTGGGGATGCCGGTTGGAGGCGCGGGTTACACTGAGCGGGAAGGATGAGAATAAGAGGAATTGGTAGGCACGCGCGGTACGTACTGGATTCAATCCCGTCCCGAATGCCCAATTGGCAGCGACTCTTCGCGGAAGGAGCGAAAATTTTCTGTTTTCATCCATTTCTCGACTCGCACCTGCCATTGTTCATGTTCAGGTGGGAAGGGACGGTATGGCCGTGTAATGGACGAAGGTACCCTCGTACTGTACCTGCAGGGTTAGGTGTTCACGGAGAATAAACTGCACCTGCCGCCTGCAATAGCAGTAAACCTGTCACGTGGCCCGGTCTACGCAGTCGCGGACATGACGCCATGTTCGAAACAGGCCATCCGGTTGATATGCTGAAACGGAGAACTTCCCATGTACCTTCGTAGGTACCTCAACATCTATTCCTAACTCTTTGTATTCCATCTCGAGTTGGGTAAAGATTTGGTCAGTTTGGACTTCTCTGCATAGTACAGACCGAGGTGATGTAACTTGTAAGACAAGGTCGGCGCTAGGTACTCGAACGAAGATGGCCCACGAGCATCCACACCACCTGTCACAGCACCCCCCGGTTCACATCCTGGCGCGCATCATCGAGTCGTCCAAACACTTCTCGCTCCAATTGATGGTGTGAATATCCTTCATGGTTGACAGACATTGTCAGGCGCAGCCCTCACAGAGGCCAGCACAGACAGACGGGAAGAGAAGAGTCGGAGAGATAGCTCCGAGATCGCCGGATACCCGCAGTACCAGCAAATCCAGGTTGGACACTGCTGCTCATCAATTCGACAAGTCATCCATCGAGTTCGATAGATGCCCCTTAACCAAGGTGCGAAATCGACAACAAAGCAACAAAGGAGCACCAGGTCGCATTCGGTGCGCATTAGAGGCCGTTGGAAACCGCGGCTGCTAGGGCCAAACTCTGTCGGACGGTCCGATGTCCAGTCTCGAGGTGCGACGAACCTCATCACGAGGAGACAAGGTTGGGAAACGGTTGTCTGAGATGCGAGAAGCAACCACCCGAGCGTATCCGTACCCGCGGTCGGTCGTTAGCAAACGAACCGAACCGGGAATCGATGGCATCGTGGAGTTTTTGGTGGTGGGATGTATTAGTGTACACTAAAGTGACACAAATATGAGCGGGAGTCTAGACCGCCCCCACCCACTGCCCTTCCAAGACATTCATCGTCGTTCAGTGCTGGAAATTCAGGCTCGGTGCGTCGACGGTGCGACTCTCGGCTTTTCCACAGGGCTGGCTGGCAGTTGGCGATGCCCACACTGCACTGCGATTCGTGATGCCGTGCTAAGAAGCGGGTGGTGGAGCCGCTAGTTGACGCTGCAGGCAGATGGTGATGTGTGCGAATCTCCCCGAACGACTCGCCCAGCCAGCCGCCTTAGCGTTTTGACGGAGGTGGCAAGCCACTGTAGTGGAGTGCCAGCTTGGAACATCATCTTAACAGCATCGTCAGATCGTGGTGGTTACAGCTATAGACGGGAGCCGCGGGCAGGAGCTAAGGCCAGCAAACAGGGCAGGAGCTGCCCCTGCCGGCTGTTGGCTGCCGGACTTGTCTGAAGTTCTGGTGAGGACACACCCGCGGTACCTCGCACCGGTACCTGCCGTTGTTGCTGTTCCTCGTACAGCGCTCCTGCAGGTTCAATCGACCGATGACGTATGACATCAACATTCCTGCTCCTTCCCTCACGTCACCGTCACAATTGCGCGACCCAGAACCTCGAGCTCCTGCCTACCCACCTACCTAGGTAGCCAACTGCCCCAGACCAGCCCAGACCACGCATTACACAGGGCAGGGAAGGAACCACCCGTGGCAGGGACCAAGCTTCGGGTGCTCCTGCCTCCTGCCTCCAGTATTCTCTGCTGTTGCGAAACCCTCTCGTCGCCTGCCACGCGCCTCGCCTAGCCTCGCCTCCCTGTCAATTGCCAGCCAATTTTACTCCTGGCGCATTTGCGCCTGGGCACACTCACACAGACACACACGACAGGTCCTACCGACGTATAAACACCTGCTCCCTCGCGACGTCCCCAGCTCGCACTGCTTTTCTCTCTGACTTCTACTCTCATCGATACCTATTCCTGTTTACTCTTGGGACAGGAAATTCACGACTTTTTCATTATACCCAGCCCGCGCTCTGTGATACCCCCAAACCCCCAAGCTCAAGCGGTGTCCTTTTCCCCTTTTTGGCCTGTACAACGCTACGAGTAATCATCAACCATACCTACGACCTCCGAACACAACACTTCACGGCAATCGAACCAAATCAGATTTTACGATACCCAAAATGTCAGCAAGCGTCAACAAACCGACCGACCTCAAGCAGAAGGAGGCGGACGTCAACCGCAAACTGCAGCTCTATGGCATCATCTCCGCTTTCCAGGCTGGCAAGGTCCCCTCGGTACGTCACTGCCGGCATGGCATCTTGGCCCACGCGTGTCTCCGCTGGGCTGATCCCTACCTACCGTTGCCCCCCAGCACCTCCGTCAGACCCTGCAGAGTTACATGATACTGACGTGACCCCCGTTCTAGAATGACCAAATCGATGTCGCCCTGAACAGCTTCCTCGCCTCCAAGGCCCTGTCGAACCCCCCCGAGAAGCTCTCCGCCGAGGGCAAGGCACTTATCGCCGACGTGCGCGAGGTCGTCACCCAAGCCAAGTACCTGTTGTTGTCCAAGAACCAGGGCAACTTGCTTCAGGACTTCATTTGGCAGACGGAACGCTTCGACCCCAAGGCTGTTGATATTCCCGGCGCCCCCGTCAATAAGGAGGTCGCCCAGCAGCATGGCGACAAGGCGGTGCAGGGTCTTCGTACCCTGGGAACCCTGATCATTACCAACGGCCAATTCCGCAAGCTTCGTGAGTCGCACACAGCCCCAATGACTAGGCTGAGCACACGATTGAACTAACCCATTTCCAGTCAAGGATGCCAGCGTCCTCCTCCGGGACATGGCCGGCGACGCCGCTACCGAGGCGGCCCAGCGTGTTCGACCTTCGGGTGAAGCTCTGCAGCAGATTGACCGCCCTGCCGAGGACAACACTTGGCACGACGCTCCCGACTTCTCCAAGGAGAACTTCAGGAAGCAAGCTCAGGGCATTTACAAGGGATCTCCTGCCGACGATGCCCGCGATGTCCTCAACGCCGGCACCCAGGCTGCTCACCCGCAGGGCCAGCAAAGCCCCCAGGACCTGGCTGCCACCGCTGCTCGCGATGAGGCCCAGGGTACCAACTCTGGCGTCAACGCTCAGAACGGCATTAACGCCGCTCGCAATGTGCTTGAGAAGAAGTACAACGAGAACGTCGACGATGAGACCCGCGAGAAGGCACGCCAGCGCAATGAGGAGTACCGTCGCCGCACCAAGGAGTACTTCAACAAGAAGATGCCTCAGGAGCGCAAGGACCAGACCATCTGGCGTCTGAAGAAGATGGTGCTCGAATGTCAGCAGCACCCGGACTACGCCCAGGCTATCGAGACGCTCCTCAACCTTGCCGAGGAGTACGCTGGACACTCGCGGAACCTTGCGGCGGGCGGAAGTGGTACCGTCA
The DNA here is from genome assembly GCA_014235945.1 of Colletotrichum plurivorum. Taxonomy (NCBI): domain Eukaryota; kingdom Fungi; phylum Ascomycota; class Sordariomycetes; order Glomerellales; family Glomerellaceae; genus Colletotrichum; species Colletotrichum plurivorum. Next base: position 118,891 of record WIGO01000048.1, read on the forward strand.
GAGATGCCCGTGCTGGTCTTGCCCAGGCCGAGTCGGACCTCAAGACTTTGATCGAGCGCTTCGCCAACGGCACCTCCACCGACGACCTGTTCGACTCCATCAACCAGATCTACCGCGATGCGGACCAGGACCGCGAGCTCAAGGACTGGTTCAAGGCCATGGACCGCTACGTCCGCCGCTGCCTCCTCGAGCAGGGTTACATTCTGGACGAGGACTCCAACCAGGAGTGGAACCACCTTTATGATCACGGACGCTACCTGCTCCGTGACAAGTACCGGAACCACACCGACCACGTCTTCGACGAGATCAAGTTCCTCATCGACCAGTTCGACCAGGACCCCCAGAATAAGCGCTTCGGCGAGGCCGTGCAGAAGCTGTTCACCGACCTTGGCAATGATGAGAATGGCAAGCCGACTTTCAAGCCCCACCTGATCAAGGACCTTTCCGAGGTCATCATTCCGGCCGTTTTTGAGAACGTTGCCTATGTGCCCATTCCGCGCATCGAGTACAGCGACCCTCAGTTCGACGCCATCATTGAGAACCTCGTTCTCGAGTCCGACAACTTCATGCCCAACGTCCTCGAGGTTAACAGCGAGAACTACTTCCGCTGGGGCCGCAAGAAGATTGCCAACAAGCACAAGCAGTCCTTCGAGGTCAAGGTTGCCGGCGTGCAGCTTGACCTTCGCGATGTCAGCTACCACGTCAAGCGCAAGCAGGGGTTTCCTTCCCTCACCGACACCGGTGTTGCCGACATTCTCCTTGCTGGCGATGGTTTCTCGTTCAAGATGAAGCTTTCCTCTGCCGACGAGAAGGACAGCCAGAACTTCTTCAAGATTGACAAGGTCGACGTCGACATCAAGCACATGAGCATCAAGCTCAAGAAGTCCAACCACAAGCTTCTCTTTAGCGTCGTGAAGCCGATCATGCTTAAGGTGCTTCGCCCTGCTTTGCAGAAGGCTGTCGAGAAGGCCATCAAGGACCAGGCCACCCAGATGGACGCTTTGCTGTTCCAGGTCAAGCAGGAAGCCGACCGTGCTATCGACGAGGCCCGCTCCGACCCCGAGCGAACTCCCAACATCTACAACCGCTACGTCACTGCCATGCAGAAGCGCGCGCTCCAGGGCAAGCAGAAGGCCGAGGCGGTTGCCGCCGATAAGAAGGTCAACATGGCCATCACCAAGGAGGAGTCTATCTTCCCCAACATCAACCTCCCTGGTGGCATCAGCACCAAGGCCACCGAGTACAGGGATCTTGCCCGCAAGGGTGAGCGTTGGGAGAGCCCTGTCTTCTCCATCGGCAAGGCCAACAAGTCGACGGATATCCCTGACGCTCCCCGTGTTGAGCGCAAGAAGCATGCTCTGCGCTCCCAGAACCCTATGTCTAACGGACACGTGAACGGCCACCCCCACGTCCACGGCGATCTGAATGGCAACGCCAACACCCTTACCAACCCTGCCAATGTCAGCGGTTACTAGGGCATCTTTCATTAGACGCGTTTCTTTTGTTCGCTTGGAGACTACTTGACGAGACACGGCATACGAAAAGGTTTATACCCGAATGGAGAGATTGGGATCCACGGCTGGGGTTTAATGAACGACGCTGCTCCTTGGTAATAATCACTTTATCGAATTCATCCAATCAGTTTTACCTACACCTTTTCATGACCGTGATGATCGCGTGTTGTAATTATACATTAGTACTTGACACTGACGTTGACACTGGTCGTACTCATACTCATGGTCCTCAGGTTCCGGACCCTGTATGAACTATCTCAATTTGGACATTTCACATCGCCGTGAGAAATTATGAAGCCGGTAAGTTAACAGACGGCGGACGGAAGTGTCCGGATTAATCAAGATAGCTGCTGCACCGGGTGGGTTCCAATCGCGTGAGGATTTTCCAACCGCCGCCGCTCGGACCCATTGACATCATCAAATCGTCCGTTGGCAGTGCGTTTGGGAACGATATGATTTGCCGTTGACCACTCTAAGTTTCTCTATTCGCCATCAGCCAACCTTTCCATTGGAAGAGATCTTTAAGCTTTGCGGGACATGAGCGCAGACGGGCGTGTCGTCTATGAATAGAATTTCGTTTGATGTCTCACCAAGGTGCGTCCGTCATGCGGGGGCAACTATCCTGTGATCGATGAATATTTTGAACTACATTACTCTTCACAACCACCAGACTTTTGAGCAAATTATTCTATGTCAAGAAGACTTACGATGAGCGCGAACAACAGCAGCAGCGGAGGCGGCGATGCCAAGAAGAAGCTCCGAATCGTCATCATCGGCGGCGGCATAGCGGGGCTCGCGGCCGCGGCGGTCCTGCGCCAGCGGCACGACGTGGTGGTCTACGAGCGCGAGGCGGCGGACGCCCCCGAGCGAGGGGCCGGGATCGGGCTGGGGCCGAACGGGAGCAAGATGCTCCGCAAGGCGTTCCGGGAGTTCCGGCCTGAGGGCATCAAAGCTACGCGCTGCTCCGGGACGAGGACGTGGGACCGGGAGGGGAACTTGCTGAGGGAAATTACTGGTGTCACAGAGCCCTTTGGGGGGGAGTGGTTGCTTGTTCATAGACGGGATTTGAGGGATGAGTTGTTGAGGTTTGCGACTGCGGAGGGGGGGAAGGATGGAAAGGAGGTTGATGGGGGAAAGCCTGCTAGGGTTGTTTGGGGGATGGGGGTTAGGGGGGTTGATGTTGAGGGGAAGGTTGTGCTTGATAGTGGGGAGGAGGTTTGGGGGGATGTTGTTATTGGTGAGCTTACCTGAAGAGAATGAGTGAGTGTTTTGTTGCTGATTTGAGAATAGGTGCGGACGGGATTCACTCCGTCGTGAGGCGCGCCGTTCTAGGCCCGGAGGAGCCCCCGCTGACACCGGCCGGCGTCTCGCTCTACCGGTTCATGTACCCGCTCGACAAGGCCCGGGAGGTTCTGGGAGGAACACTGCCCGAGGCGATCGACCCGCGAACCGGGGGTTTTCTCAACATGATGGACGCGGACGACGAACTGCACCGCAACGTCATCTTCTACCCCTGCCGCGACTTTTCCGAACTCAACGTCGTGGCCCGCGTACCCGATTCCTCCGACGACACCTCGAAGACGTCCTGGACCGCCAACGGCTCCCGCGAGGAAATGGCCACCCGATTCTCCGATTTCCCCCCCTGGGTCTTGTCACTCATGAAAACTGCAGAGGGTGTGGGCATGTACAGAGTCCTCGACGCGGAGCCTGCGCACACGTACGTCAAGGGCAGGGCCGTGTTGATCGGGGACGCGGCGCATCCGATGACGCCGTTCCAGGGGCAAGGCGCGACGCAGGCTGTGGAGGACGCGGAGGGTCTGAGGCTTTTGTTGCACGATGCTGCGAGCGATGCGTGGAGCGTGCTGGGCGCGCTGCGGACGTGGGATAGTGTGAGACGGCCCAGGGCGGCGCAGGTGCAGCGGAATTCGAGGCGGGTGGCGGACTTGTCGGCGCAGGGGCAGCTTGATCGGATGAGGTTGAATTGGAGCTATGAGGGTATTCACGCTGCGTTGCGGAATCGGTAGGGAGTGCGTCTGTGGGAGGTTTGCGGTTCTGGGAGGTTTGGTTCTGTGTTGGTGCTGATGTTTCGAGGAGGGGAGAATGTCATGTTTGGAACCGATCGGACAGCTCGGATGACATTATACTCTCGATCCAAATGACACGAGAGTGCTTTTACACGACTGGTGGTCCAAGAAGTGAGATCGATCAGTACCCGAGTGTGTCCGAGGCCATTCGGTAGCTTCGTAGAGGGGTGACTGTGAAGGGCCAAAGGGTCGTGTCGCACGAGGAACAATGGTCAATTGCTGTCTATGTTCTGACTTGGAAACGAAAGGAAGAAAGACAGACATTGGGTTCTGTGTTGCAGGCGTAAGAAATAGGAACGTGAGTTCCCCACTAGTCGGTCCTCGACTCCACAAGTCGGTATCGGCGTTAGATCAGGCGCAGCCTGTAAAAGTGACGTTCTCCACGCGTCGTCTGCATCATCGTGTGGTCATGAGGGGCACGCCATCAGTAACACATCACTCCAAGGTCATGAACGCCTCATGGGTTTCTTTTCACGGGATTGATGTTGGGAGAAAAAAGCATGGCCAGCTTGGATGTATATAACCCGACATTACCGGCCCGGGAGGGTCTTCTTCACAAAGGCTGCACACCACCACGCATATTGACAGATCACAAGCGAGAACTCAAAGACTTGACTACCGAAGACCAAAAACACGACACATTGATACCAAATATCGATACCAAAGAACAAACAGCATAAGATGTCGCCAGCACTGAGAACGACGAGAGTCCGCTCCCTCCTCCGAGCCTCGGCCTTCCGCCCCGTACAGCAGCAGCACATCACGCCCCGGAGGTCCTATGCCGTCAAGCAGACACCGAGAGACACCCGGACCTACCACGGCGGCGACCAGCCGGCCCCGGCAGGGTCCTCGGAGCCCATCCCCACGCGCCCGAGCGAGGTCAAGAACCGGTAAGGACGTGCAGCCCCACCTCCCCCGAACACTCTCGGAAGCACCGGCCCCACAGAGCCACCACAAGACTACATACGCGTACGCAGTCCTTCAAACTAACACATCCTCCCCAGCGCGACAGTTTACACTCTCGGCGGCGTCACCATCGCCCTCGGCGCATTTTTCGCCTTCCTGACGGGGTCACCGGATAAAGCCGCCGGCGTCGCGGACGCGACGTCCCGGTCCGGCGGGACGCCTTTGCTCTCGGGGCCGCTGAGCGGGAAGGAAGGCGGGGAGAGGGACCTTGAGGCTACGACGGGGAGAGATCCGAATCGTAGGACGGGGTCGGATGGGATTAAGAGCGATGCGACGGATCCGGATCAGGGGAAGGCCAGGAACTGACGGTCCGGTGTGAAAGTCCGATAGACTTGGCTGGAGATAGTGGGGTAAAGATGCTGTGCCGGCAACTTGAGAATCTCTTGGCTTGCATGCACTAAGTTGAGTTTAATAGAGACGGCTTTTCACTTCCCAGGCCTATCGAGTGTGCTTAAGGCCCGGCACTGATGGGAGTTGACGCGAATCCGGGGAAGCCAATTCCCCGCATCGTGGGTTACTCCGGCTCTCGGTCTCGGTCTCGCTTTCGGCTGTGCTTTTAGTGTCATGTATCCGAACCTTCATGTATCCAACAACAACCGTCTTCAAACTCATATAATAGTTCGAGATCTCATGTCTTCTCATTCATTCCATCGTGATCGCTTACTCCAGCCTGCCCTACTCTCAAACCCACTCACTCACTGCCAGCCAGGCTCATCCCATTCCCTCCCAGAACCGTCAACATGTCCGTAGACTACACCTCAAAAACAGTCGTCATAACAGGCGGCGCCGCAGGCCTCGGCCTCGTCCTAACTCAAACCTTCCTCAAGGCCAACGCAACAGTCATTGTCCTCGACATATCCCCAGCCGCGCTGTCCTCCCTCCCCGACCAGGTCCCCGCGGAGCACCGTCAGCGTTTGTTTCCTGTGGAGTGCAACGTCACATCCCCGGAGTCTGTCGAAGCTGCCTTCGCCTCGTACCTAGCGGGCGGCGAGGGCCGCAGACTAGACGTGCTCGTCAACAATGCGGGCGTGTCGGACAAGATGCACCCGACGGCGGACTGCGACATGGCCATGTGGGAGAAGAACATCCTGGTGAACATGACGGGGCCTTTCGTGACGAGTCAGCTTGCCGTCCGGCAGTTTCTGAAGCAGAAGCCTGTTGGGGAGGATGGGCAGAGGGGGGTTGTGTTGAATGTTATCAGCGCCGCGGGGCTTCACGGGGCGAGGGCGGGTGGGTTCGGACTAACTCTTCAGTGTTGAGATTTTGTTGATTGACGAGGGTGTCTTTCAGGTGTCGCGTATACGGCGTCCAAGCACGGCGTCGTCGGTCTCACGCGCAGCACGGCGGCGTTCTACGGACCGAAGGGCATTCGGTGCCTGGCCATCATGCCTGGGCCGATGCAAACTAACATGGCACGCGATGAAGGTCACATAGCAGGCTTTCACCCAGAGGGCCTGAAATTGGGTGAGTATCTCTTGTGTTCGTTGAAATCAGCTTCCAGTTACTGACGAAAGACGACAGTGGTATCAACATTCAACACGGTCCATGGCGATCCGGCGCAAAAGGGCTGGAACTTTGGGTGGTCGTCGCTGGAGCAGGTCGCCAAGACGGTGCTGGTGCTGTGCTCCGACGGGATGAACACCATCAATGGCGCGCTGGTGCCAACGGACATGGGTTGGACGACTGTGTGAAGTGAGATGACTCCATCATTATACCATATGCGAAGATATTCATATCCTGTTGCAGAAAGATCTCTTTCATCTGGTCTTATCAGTGTCGGCAAGTGCCCCACCCGGCCCGGCCCGCTCGGCCTTCGCCGGAGGTCGGCGTCTCCACTTGCATTCGCCAGTCCCGCACGCGGCGTGGGGTCGGCGGAATTCCGACAAACATAGCCCTGCAATGGTAGTAATCATCAGACGCTTCCGGCCGACGACGCCACTATCTCCGTCGAAAAGGGAATAACACTCAGCCCCCGAATCGACCGAGACATCCCTCCATTCGGCATAGTGCATGCCATAATGACATCGGTGCTCATATGCTCACATGAATGTCGCTGGTCCCATTCCCTGTTCTCTCTCGTGCCAACTTTCCTTCTCCAAGCATGCTGCTGCCAGCTAAACCACCATGTCGCGAGCTCTCTTGATATGCGGCGCGACCGGCAAGCAGGGCGGCGCCGTGATCTCGCACCTCGTCCGAGAGAAGTCCGACTTTGAGATCCTCGCCGTCACGCGAGACGCAAGCTCCGCCCCTGCCCAGAGGCTATTGAAGATGTCGCCCCGGATCAAATTGGTACAGGGAAACCTCGCCGACCCCACGCGCCTTTTCAAGACGGCAAAACACCTCGCCAAGGCTCCCATCTGGGGCGTCTTCAGCGTCCAGGTGAGCATATCTCAATGAGTACACCTCTTGACGTCGCAAAGCTGACACACCTATCCCGCCGCAGACCCCCAACGGCACTAACCAAGGCAACGGCGGCGAGCTGGGCCAGGGCAAGGCCATGATCGACGCCTCGATCAAGGCCGGCGTCAAGTTCTTCCTCTACACATCCGTCGACCGGCACGGCGACGACTCGCCGGACAACCCGACCGACGTCCCGCACTTCGTGCACAAGCACAAGATCGAGCAGCACCTGGCGGCCAGGACCAGCGACACCGATATGGAGTGGGCCGTCCTGCGGCCCGTGGCGTTCATGGAGAACCTGGAGACCGGGTTCCCGGGCCGGCTGTTCGTGACGTGGTGGCAGATGGCTCTCGGGAACAGACCGCTGCAGCTCGTCGCGACAAGCGACATTGGCTTCTTCGGCGCACGCGCGTTTCTTCACCCCGAGGAGTTTAGCGGGAGGGGGGCGTCGTTGGCGGGCGATGAGGTGACGTACGAGCAGATGCAGGCGGCGTTTGAGAAGGTTGTCGGGAGGCGGGCCGCCGGGAGCTATAGGATTTGGGCGTGGATCTTTATGAAGATGGTCAAGGATGTTGGGCACTTGTTCAGGTGGTTACACGACGTGGGGCACGCGGCAGACGTACAGGAGTTGAGGAGGAGGCATCCTGGGCTCAAGAGCTTCGAGACGTGGTTGAGGACGGAGAGCGAGTTCAAGAAGCACGCGAAGTGAGGCCTTGTAAGTGAGCTCCGCGGTTGTGTTAATGATACCATATTTATTTTCGCATCTAAGTTCTACCCAACGCGAATAACACTGTAGACTGGTGACAGAATGGGCGGCTTGTGCTTCGGGCTCTGATCAACGGCGAATGCCAGGGCATAGCGAATATCGCAACTTCTTGCAGCATGGTCCTTGAGACTGAGCTCCCGGGCTGAGTTCAATACTGTTGAAACAGTTAGGCGTACAGAGCTGCCACCCCAAGCTGAATTCCGAAGAGACATTGACGATCAACAATAAAGTCTTTACTCAGAGTAACTCAAACCAGTTTTAAGTTGTGATGCCGGACGGTTAGCTAACCAGGCCTTCCTCTCTTGTACCGGACTTGAATACGGCCGACTTCGCGCTCTTTCGGAACAACTGTGGAACACCAGCGGAAGGAAACCTCCATTTCAGGTTGCAGTCTTTATAACTTCTACTCCTCGTTCTGACGGATCGCCATAGACTAATGCGCACAGAGCTCGCGTCCCAAACGCGACGGTTTCCCAGCTGCCGCGCGATCGCGAACTAAGACCGCCACACGCACTTGTCCGCCATACAAATTGACCAGCAGCTTTGCAATGGCTAGAGGCTATTTGGACCAAAGTGATTGAATCCTGGGGTAGGGCCCCTCCAATTTGCCTCCGAGGCTGATTTCATCAGTCGCAGCTCGCCCCTTCAACGCGCCGTGGAGAAACATCTGCCAAGCCATGGATTCTCTGATGGATGTCAGTCTCTTCTCAAAATCCGTTTTCCCCCTTCCCCAAATAGCATCTTTCCCCTTCATCCCTCCTTTCCAATCGATGCTGCCTGATTCCTCCTCCGTCCGCGTCGAGTCAATCCACGCCACCCGCGTTGACAGCAGCAGTACACGATGGCCTTCGCCGCCAGGCTATTACTACTACCACCACTACGCGCGCTCGCGCTGGCATGTCTCATCGCGGTCGCGTCCGCACAATGCTTCCTCCCCAACGGCACAGAACAGAACGGCGTTGAGGGCGTGGGCAAGAACTCGTGGAGGCCTTGCGGCAGCAGCGGGCACGGCATGTGCTGCAACACATTCTCGGGGGACACGTGCCAGGACGGGCTCTGCTGGAACCCCATCGGCAAGGTGTACTGGCGTGAGAGCTGCACCGACCCGACGTGGCAGTCGCCCAAGTGCCTCAAGCTGTGCATCGACAGTGACAAGGGCAAGATTCTCCCCCCAATATCATTCTCATGTTGACGAGCTTTCCGCTGACCTTTCGCCAGATGCGGATTCACCGGGAGCGATGGGGTTGAGCATGAACCAGGCCAACGTCCTGGTGACGGAATGCTCGGACGGGTCGTTTTGCTGCGGGAACGGTCCGTCGGCGAGGAAGTGCTGCGAATCGGGCAAGGGTCTCAATATCGTGGACGGACAGGTCGTCACGTCTGTAAACGGATCTTCGGCTTCCGGATCTTCAGCTTCCAGATCCACGTCTGTGTCCGCAACATCCGGCCTGGCCGCGGCGACGTTAACGACCTCGACGACGCCGATCAGCTCGGCTTCGGCGATAGAGACTACTTCGACGACGTTTGCGACGTCTAGCAGCTCGCCGCCGGCCGACGGCGCCGACACACAAGCAGTGACGAAGTCGGACAACCTACCCGCGGTGATAGGGAGTGCTGTCGGCGGCAGCGTCGGCACCATGCTGCTGGCTGCGGGTTTGTTTGGCTTGTTCATGTACAGGAGGAGGCAGAACAAAAAGAGGATGACGCTCCGCGGCGGGTTAGAGCGGAAGGGCACGTTATCGACAGTTGGGGGGAATTCGCGTGTAGAAATGCCCGTGGGGCAGCCACGGTTTGAGCTTGCCGGCAACGATGTACCATAACCATTATATCTTCTTAATACTGATGTTGATGAATGGACCAGCTCGTGAATAATATGTCCTCGTGTGGCTTTCGCGTATCAACTTCCCACTAGGGTATGAGGCGTTGAGCGTCTCGTGTACTTTGCTTTTGAAGAATGGGCCTTTTATTCCACAACCCCAGGTTAAGTATTTCACGCTCCCTTTAGCCATATCAGCCTACTTGTTACATTACTGCTGTGTATCATTGTTACTGCTCTCTATTATTGTCACTATGTTCCGTTCTTGTCCCTGCTGTCCGTCAGTGTCGTATATGAGTCTCCTTGAAGAACTTGTGTCCTGCTCCCTGTACCCCGGCCAGAGGGCCGGTCCGCCAAGGATATCAAGCCCTCGCCTCGGCGGGGATACAGTCATTGTGCATGCATGAAACACTTCTGATTGGGGGACAAACGAATTTGTGACTAGGCCCATACATGCCTGTTCTCATGGAACTGAGAGGGGCCGGTCTGGAACTGGAAGTATTGCGTCGAATCTCTCGCCAGGCTCAGTCTCCCTTAATTCTTCAGTGAGGACCGAGGATGAATCTTGATCTGTAGTTCAACCTGGGTAATACGGTGGCTGCGGAGCTTACGGCAAGCTTGCAGTGCGATTGAATCTCATTCACCCTCTGGAAATACAATAATATGGAAGGGCAGAGGCCCTTAAGTCCGATCAGCCAACTAGCGGCCACCAAAGTCCCTCGTCGGATGAAGTCGGTGGCTCCATCTCAAGGTTACAGTGTAACACTACCGTTTACTCTCGTCTGATATGTCAGCCCAACGTGGGACTTACTGTCGGTTGAGCTAGCCCCGGATACCGCGGACTTAGACCCTTGACATGCAGTCAGATATTAGTCGAAGCATTCTTCAAGTGGGAGACCGCCTGAGCTCATGCAACCACCTATCAAGGGTTAGACAGAACACGACAGGCTACTTGCTACTACTCAGTCGGGATTGAGAATGTCTACACTGACGTTGCCATCACGGAGTTTGGCGCTGGTCTTATTATCGCCAAGACCAAACCGGCAACTTGGCCGTTTGTGCGGAACAAACACCCGGTGCTCGCTAGACCACTCCCAGACGACTAAGTAATTCTTTGTTGAAGTCGTCCTTGATCAAGTCTAGAAGCGAATATCTACAGGGCAGGCCCACTTCAGGGCCAATACGATTTTGCCACGAGGGTGCAAAGTGCAGGGGGGACGATAACACGACTGAGCTAGTAATTCCGCCTTCGTGCCGTTCCGTCTGGAAGACCATCCCGTGAATATCATTATTTCCTCTTATCCCCTCGGACGCTGTCGTCGAAGCCGTACAGTGCCACCTACACAGATCTCGCGACCTCTCACTTTCTCACCATGGCTTCGACTATCACCCACACCCAGGCGAGTGTCGTAGCAGAGCCCCAGGGCCTGCTTGCTCGGATCCCGGCAGAGCCCTCCATGAAAGCCGCCATCGCATACCTGACCACTCTCTCCTCTCTGCGGTCAGAGGACAGCGAGTGGTGGTCGAAGGTCTTGGGCGGCCACCTCCAGGCCCTCTTCTCCGCCGCCGACTACCCACTCGCCGACCAGTTCGAAGCCCTCCGCTTCTTCTACAACCTCGTGACGCCGCGCCTGGGCGCGAGCCCCAAGGACCCCGAGGCCGCGTGGAAAAGCTTCATGACCGACGACCACTCCCCGGTCGAGTACTCGTGGAAATGGAGCTCCGACGGCGGCGCACCTGAGATCAGGTACAGCATTGAGCCCATCGGCCGCCGCGCGGGGTCGTCAGCGGACCCCCTCAACCAGGAGGCGACCTGCGACTTCCTCGCCCGCCTCCGCGGCGGCGGGCTGCCCGGGCTCGACCTCGAGTGGTTCGAGCACTTCAAGCGCGGGCTTCTCGGCCCCGGGACGCCTGCGTCAAAGGCCGCTGCCGCCAGCCAGTCCACGCTTTTCCTCGCCTTTGAGGTCGGCGCCGGCCCCGTCGGCGTCAAGGCCTACTTCATACCCGTCGAAGGGCCCGGAAACAGCGCGATGAACCAGATCTCCCGCACCATCGCGTCCGCGGGGTGCCCGAGCCTGGCCGCCATCAGCAGGCTCCACGGCTTCCTCCGCAACGACCCGCTCGGCCGCACGGTGAAGCCGTTCATGCTGGGCATCGACTGCGTCAGCCCCGCGGAGTCGCGCATCAAGATCTACTCGCGCTCGCGGGCGACCTCGTTCGAGCTCGTGCGGCGGGTCATGTCCGTCGGCGGGCTGCGCGAGGGCGTCGCCGAGGCCGAGGAGGAGCTCCGCCGGCTCTGGGGGCTCGTGCTCGGCCTGGAGGAGGGCTTCGCCGCGGAGGGCGAGCTCAGGGGCAACGCGCACGAGACGGCGGGCGTGCTGTTCTACTTCGACGTCGCGGCGAAGGCGGCGCTGCCGGACGTCAAGGTCTACATCCCCGTGCGGCACTACGCGAAGAGCGACGGGGCGGCCGCCGAGGGCTTGGTCGCGTACCTCGAGGGCCAGGGCCGGGGAGGGTACGCGAGGCAGTACCTCGAGATGATTGAGATGCTGGCTACGAAGGAGGGCGCGGGCGGGGCGAGCGGCGTGCAGACTTACATCTCGTGCGCTTACAAGAAGGGGAAGCTCGTCATCACGTCGTATCTCACGCCGCAGTGTTACCACCCGTCACGTTTCTAGGGGACGGTAGTGGATTTTGTCACGTGTTCTTTGCTAGACTTGCGTTTCCTTTTTCGTTTTCTTTTTATTAGCATCAGTCTGAAATAGTATCGATCTCCCTCGTTCAGATTGTCGTGAAGGCTATCAACGTGAAGTCAGGTGGCTCGTTAGGAATGAGCGGGCAGTGTTACACAGGATTACTCAGGCTGTGCGCCTTGTGGTCGAGCTAGAGTGGAACTGCAGGCATAGATACTACGTTATGGTTCATCTAAGAAAAGAGAAGATGCACCTTAGACCAGAGCCCATTGGTTGTTGCGTAAATACATGTAGGTAAGACCAACGAAATCCTTCACCTGCGGGTGGCTGACACTGCCGCGGAGGGGAACATGTCTCACACACCTTCGCAGGAACTTCGGCTTCGTGCATCAGATGAACCAAAATAAATGCTTGTTTGGTCCTATCAGTCTCGTCCTGCATAATGACATATACATAATTGTCCGCAGCGCGTGGGGGGTTTTGGTGCAGTCATGGAAGACCCAAGGAGAAAGTCTCGTACCTTGCATCACTCACCCCGTTCGTCGGATGATGTGATGTAGACAGTAAGCCGAATCCTTCCGTCCCTCTCTACTGGGGCGGCGAAATCTCTCGGCGTTTCTGTCTTCGCTGGTGCCGATCGACCATGTCCAGGTATGAATGGTAGACTCTTCGTTTCTCAGAGCGCCGGTCGAAGGTCAGCAGCACTAACCCTTTCCCTATTCTCTTTCCTCGAAATCTAAAAGCAATGAACGAGAGAAACCCCCTCCAGGTGCAGTTCGCGCCCCCGAACCAGCGCCAGCGCAAGCTGCCGCTGGTCCTCATCCACGACGGCGGCGGCACCTCGTTCGCCTACTTCCTCCTCGAGAGCCTGCACCGCGACGTATGGGCCATCCACAACCCGCACTACCACACGGGGGAGGCGTGGCCGGGAGGCATGGTGCAGATGGCGAGGCACTACATCGGGCTGATGCTCATGGCGGGTATTACGGGGCCCGTGATTCTAGGAGGTACGTGAAATATCTTGCGGGGGGGGAGAAGAACCTGAAAATCCGTAATCTGACCCCGAGTTCCGCAGGCTGGTCCCTCGGCGGCCTCCTCTCCCTCACAATATCCCAAATCCTCGCCAAGCGCCCGCGCTCGCGGCTCTCCATCGCAGGTCTACTCCTCGTGGACTCGCCGTACCACACGCCCTGGTCGGAGCTCGCGCTGCCGACCTCTGAGCCGGATCTCGGCGACGTGCCGGACCTCGTGCGCCGGTGCTTTGCCAACTGCGACCGTCTCCTCGGTGGCTGGAAGCTGCTGCCCTGGGACGGGGACGCGCTTGACGGCGCCGATGTGAGTGTTGCCGTTGGGGGTGACAAGTTTCGTCTGCGCCGGGGCCAGGTCCTGTTGAAGGGTGTTGACAGCGGGGCCGGCGGCTGGCGGACTGTGGAGACCCGGAGGTCCGAGGCGGCCGTGCGGGCGCCGCCTTCCCCGCCCCCGTCGCCGCCCCAGCAGTTGCAACAGCAGCAGCTTGTGACTCCGCCGCCTGGCGTGCTTGTGAAGTGCGTACAGTGGTGTCCCGGACGGGAGGGCGCTGAGCACCCGTGCCAGGTCGACTTGGACCGCGACGAGACAGTGTTGGGGTGGGAGAGCGGCGACCATGTGGAGTTCATCAAGGCCGTCATCGAGGCCGATGCGCACCACTACAACGTTTTCGATCTTTCGAAGGTAAGTCTTCGAGATGCTATTAGTGTCAATACTGGTCTTGTTCTGACGTTTGTTGTAGATCTCGCAGGTTACGAAACACATCAACGACGGGTTGGAGATTCTCGAAAGCATCCACGCCTCCGAGCCTTCTAAGTACAGTTGAGGGTTGGCACTTGGTTGAATTTACTAGTGGTTGGAGTTCATTAGCATGGAGACCGACAGTGTAGATGACCGTAGATAGGTTGTAACACCCAAAGACGTCTTAACCGGCTTTCTTTCTCTAACGTGGTCCTAAAAAGCTTCATGTTCGTCTGTGACTCTGGCCTCACACTCTTCAAGTCCACAGCATAAGCTTAAACCGCTTCCTCTGAAATGAGAACTCTTGGCTGTTCGATGCATTGCTTCACCCGGTGATTCTCCAAGACTCCTTCGATAACGAAGTTAAACCACCATGTAATTAAAAAAGAAGAAAAACATGAGCAGATGTCACAAACGCCATGCTTAAAGTCTCCTTAAGCTGAATCTCTAAATTGCTTGATTATTCATCGCAGTCAACACCCATCCTTCTGGGTGATTTCTCCAGCGAGAAGTTCTAGAAGTTCCAGAAGTCTACAGAGAATGCAACGTCATATCATCGAGGCCCTGCTTGATAGCATCCCCCGCCATCTCAATCTCGTATTCAATATCGGGCTGCGCCTCAACATACAGCCAGTTCTTCTCCCCAGCCATGGAGAAGTTCAACCTCGCAAGCTCGTCCGGGATAATGCTCTTCTGCAGCGCCGGGTTGCCAGACTTGGCAGCCTCGACGCGCAGCTGGATCTCGCAGCTGCGGTCGAGCAGACCGAACAGGAACGATGCCTCGTCGACGGTGGAACCCACGGTGAGCAGGCCGTGATTCAGCAGCAGGGCGCCCTTGCCCCGCGGGCCCAAAGCCGCGGCGATGCGGCGCCCTTCCTCCTCGGCAGTAACAATACCGCCGTACTCGTTCATGGTGGCGACGACGCCGTAGAAGTCGCAGACGTCCTGGGTGATCATGTCGAGGGGCGCGCCGAAGACGGTCCAGGCGCGGCCGGCCATGGTGTGGGCGTGGCAGATGGAGTGCACGTCCGGGCGGGCCTTGTGGATCTCCGAGTGGATGAAGAAGCCGGGGGAGTTTACGGGGCGGTGCTGCGGTGCGGGTGTGTGTTAGTCAGGGCCAGGCACGTATTTCATGGCATGCATGACATTGCAGATGAGAGGAGGGTGGGATAGCAAAGGGATGGGGATGGGGATGGGGCGAAAGAAGGGGGGCAAGGTTTCCGGCTTACCCGGTTCCCGCCAACGATGCGGGCCGTCTCGATCTCGAGGCAGACCATGTCGGAGGCGTTCATGAGGGCAAAGTGCTTCCCGATGGGGTTCATCCAGATGCACCCCTCGTGCTCCGGGTCGCGGACGCTGATGTGGCCCGAGATGCCCTCGGTGAAGCCGACGCGGGCCCAGTTGCGGAAGACGGCGGCCATGTGCAGGAGGATGTGCTTCCGGTGCTCGTGGAACGAGACGAACTTAGGGATGCCTTGATGAGTGTCAATTTCAGCTCTCAGTTGAACCGGACAAAAGATGCACCGCGATGTGACGACTTGCTTACCGGTCAGGGGGTTTGGCCCGATGCACATCTTGTCGAGCTGGCACGGCATCTCGTAGCCGTCGGCCGCCGCCTTTGCCGCCGGGTGTGGCGCGTCCGCCACCGCGGCTGGCTCTTGGGAGATGGCGGATGGTGACATTCTTGTTATTCTTTGCGTCTATTTCAATTGTTGGTTTCTGGAACTCTGTGTGCTGCTGAGAGAGTGTGTGGACGGAAGTGGAATTGCGACAATGATGTCTTGGAGCTGTAGAGAATTGAACAGGGCGACGACAATTATTCACCCCCGCTGGGGGGCGGCGGGAAGAAGGCGGGCGGGTAGGGCTGATGGCGGCCGCAGACAGTAAGATAATGCTTCCTTCCACCCGTCCAGGGCAATTATTGGCGACACGACATGGACCTGGATGTGCCTATTTTGGGCGGGTTGCATGTAAATCACTGACCGGGGGGTTGGGGGGGTGGGGGGGTGGCTTGTTAGTATTGGTGTTGGCGTTGGTGTCGTGAGGGGGAAGAAAGAGGGGGAAGATCACGACAAGGGTGCCATTACGGAGTAATAGTTCTATTTCATGAGAAGAGGGGGAACATGACAAGAGCTCCAAGGAGGGGGGGGCGGGATGACGATGTCGTTGGACGAGATTGAAGCGGCTGCAGAGCCGACGTAGCATCGATTCATGGATCGCGCATAGCTCTTCCAACCATGGATCCTATCAACGTGGTGCTTTCTTGCTTTCCTGCTTACATAGCCCCTCCTCCTCCTCCTCCCCTTCGCCTCAAAAACCAAGACAGACCGGTCTTGACTAACGCAACCTTGGCATTGAGTTGTTCACACTTTTTGGTACCAAGTAGGCGATGGGATCTGCCTAAATTCTCACTCCACAACGAGAGACACGGCTGCCCCAAGACGCCATGTGACGCCCAGAGTGCGGAATGCAGATTACAGAATGCCTCCTCCCTCCAATTTTGCCCTTTTGCTCACCAGGACATAGGAGTAACCGAGACATCGCCGTCCTCTTTCGGTCGGAGATACGGACCAAAAAAGACTGGCCTTCGAGAAGATGCTGACGGGAAACGCCACTGTCAACTTTATAGCCGTATTCCTGAGATTATGTCAGACTATCTGAACCTCCCGCCCATCTTGGTGGAAGTAGATGATCCCAAATGGGAATTTTACGATGCTTAATATGGACAAGATGATGATTCTCATCCAACGAATATTGGTTCATCTGAAAAGGACCACAAACGCACTCAAGATCCTGCCTGCCTTGCTTCGTGCTCATGTAATACTGCGCCCTTGGGCCAAGTTCATCCGATGTAACCTTGGCGAAAGAAAAGCGGAGGTAACGCGAGCCTGCATACAATCCATGCAATCTCGTCTGCCTGTAATCATCTTTGCATCTTCTAGCGATGTCTCTCTACACACACAGTCTCTAAAACTCACGGTCTCATTGGACACTAACCGCCGAGCGACGGTCTGCTCAAGGCAGACATGGTCGCCCCCAGCTCTTAACCTGCCCCTTGATTCGGGACAGGTTGGGCGCAGCTTTGTACGACATGCCCCAAACGAAGCATTAGCCCTCTTGATTCCTTCAGGAAGGGGTTTGCTGTCTCTCTCTCTCTCTGCCTTCCATGGCGCTGAAACACACCTTCGTACCCGATCAGGTGGAGCAGAGAACATCTGCAGGGCCAGAGCAAGGCCACAGTGCCAAGGCAGCTAAGCACAACCCGATGCTGTCCATGTGGTGATCCTCAGGCTTCTTCCATCGGCCTGAGACACCGTTAGCCGCGAACAAGCTATCTCGACGGAATAGGGAAATGCTGCGGCATTCTCATTCGATGGGAAAGAATGTCAACCCTGCTGCTTGCACTATCGCTACTATCATTTCCCCGACGTGTCTTCACCGTTCACCCTCCCTCTCCAGATCGTTAGGGTCCCGATCGACCAATCCTACCTTTCAGCCTCAGCGGCGCAGGCGGCCGGCGGTGCACCTGAATAGGCCATTTGGCAACTTCTCGCCTCAGACACAGGGAGACTTACAGAGTATGTGTGTGTCAACCCGGCTGTTGGATAGAAGGGGGGTTACATGCGCACTCACCCGGTGTCTGTCTCACCCGGCCCTCCCACCCGGCTTTACTACGGGAGGCAGTGTGTGTACGTGAATCGGTGCCTGGAGAGAGAGAGGTCATCTATACGGCCATCTGTGTTCGAATTGGGAATCCTTCCACCCGCCCCCACGTTTCGTTCGCCAAGGACTGGCCGCCAATGCCAATGCAAATGAGTGCGATGTTTTCCCACTTTACACACGGCGAAACGGCGGAGGCGCTAGCCCTCGCAGGAACGGTTCGTGCCGCTTACACGCCTCACCCGCTTCCATCCAGTAATGTCGTCAGTCGCAGTCCTCAGCCCATTGGAGGTCCCGTGTTGGAATAGCTAGCTCATGATGTGCCTTGTACCGCCACCCCAGTTTGGCGGCTCTGCCTCTGCCGATATAGCTCAAATCCCGACGAGAATTGGGTCTTTTGTGAAGTGCCCGGTACGGTTGTTGTTGCCTGTATATATTACTCACCCTCTGCGACGGCCTCGTCCGATCAGATTGGTCTGCGTGCTGTAGAGGAGAGCAGCATCATATACAGGAAGGGAGCGTTCTATCATATCAACTAGACTACATCATTTCCTTTCTTCTTTTCTTCTGTCCCGTTTCCTTGCTGCATGTGCATCTAATCTTTCTTATACATGGTCTCCTTTCCTCTCCTATCCCTGTACCCGCACCCCGTCCCGTCGAGAGGTACAAGATGACCGCCATGGATACCACCGCACCGGCAGCCCAACCCGACGACCACGAATGCAACGGCAATATGGGCCCGGAACCGATGCACGCGCGGCCGTACGCCCTGCCCGGCGTCAACCAGCTGCCGCCCGAGGACGACTGGACCGGCATCGAAGACCCCAAGGAGAAGAAGAAGTTGCAGAACAGGGTCGCGCAGCGGGTATATCGTCAGTCGCATAAAGTACTCCTGCAAGCACATTGACGATCATCGGGCTAACATGCAGTAACACAACCAGGCCACCGCATGAAGGAGCGCATCAAGATGCTGCAAGACAGGCTCGAGTACCACGAGACCCGGCGCCGCGAGACCCCGACGCCGATGCCCACCAACCCCATCCCGCCAACTACTGCCACGGTCATGGCCCCGTCTCTGGTCTACCCCTCCACCGAGATGATGCCCGCGGCCGAGCCGGCGTCGCACCTGTGCCCCGCGGCGGACAGGACGACGCCCGCGCCGTACGACATGCTGCCGCACCACCTCGCGCAAGATGCGCTGCACACGCCCATGGACTGCGGCGACGGTAGCTTCTTTAGAGCCGCTGGCGGCGGCGGCCTGCTCGCCCCCGACGCCCTGGCGTGCCCTACCGCCGGGATGGACGGCGTCGAGTGGCCCGGGGACATGTCGCACGACTTCATGCTTAAGTGTCTGTACCTCCAGTCCCAGCTGCTGCACGTAGACAAGGACGAGACGGCGAGGGAGAGGACGCCGGAGAACGGGAACACAGGCACGCAGAAACCCTTCCTTCCCCGTCTCCTGGTCTTGCAGATCTTGTTTATGGCAGCACTTGAGGAGATGAGACTGACTAACACACTGTGCAGCACCGCATATGTTGTCGCCCGGCAACGGGGACGACTTGTACTTCGAGCTTGATCCGCTCGTGGTCGGCTCCGGACCGGACGGTGCCGGCGTCTTGAACGACGCGCCACTGCACAACCCCGGGTCCGCAACGAGCACCAGCACGCGCAGCCAGCGCGGCGGCATGCCCGAGACGCCGTCGAGCATGTCCTCAGCAGCAAACAAAGCAGCGGAAAAGGCCCGCGCATCCCTCACAACTCCAACAACAGCAGAATTCTCCACGACACCAAACGGTGGCCACCGGCGAGCAAGCAGCACCGGCAACATCGGCATCGGCATTATCAACAACACCGGCTCCCCCTCCGCTGACGCGCCGATGGACGAGCGCCTCGGCAGCGTGATGGAGCAGGCGGAAGCCGCGGGGTTCGCCAGCTTCGACGAGCTGGTGATGGCGTACTACGGCGAGCAGCTGGACGAGTCGTCGCCGCTGGCCAACGAGCAGCGGCTCAGCCGGAACCGGCGCCTCCCGAGGGTGGTGTCGGACGTGTACCGGCGCGCGGGCGGGTGGAGCTCGTGGGAGCGGCGCGGGTTCTACGAGGAGATGCTCAAGATCGCCGAGGCGATGCTCGCGTCCGAGGGGGCCGCGGCGAGGGCGTCGCTGGCGGAGGGGATCCTGCCGCTCGCTGACGGCGGGGACCGGGATAAGGTGTGCTTGAGGATTAGGAGGATGGTGCAGGAACAGGTGAGCTCCCCTTGCGCCCTACCCCCATTCGCTCACCTTCGAGACATTTCCTGTTTCCTGGTTTCGGTGATGGCTGGTGCCTGGCGAGGAACGCGCGGGCTGCGCGATTGCGAGAGAGAGGCAAAGCCACGGAAACGGGATAGATTTCCCCACGATGTCACCCTGCGCTTACGGAAGGCTAACTCCCGGATCTTCTAGGTGCCGAACCTGTGGGCCCTGAACTCCGGGCTGGTGGCCAACGACGGGGACTGGAGGCAGCGGGACCGGTCTAACGCGGCGCTCGGGAGCATCCTGCTCATGCACTGCGCCGGGAGGATGCCCAAGGAGCAGCTGCTGGGGCTATTGGAGATGTGCTTGTGAGGCAAAGTGGAGATGGATTCAAAAATGATACCCCCCGAGACGAGGAAACAACGGCACGGCTTGCATAAAACTACAGTGGCATAAGCATGGCTGCATAGAGCTGTCCATGGATAGATCCATTTTGGTTGTTTGGGCTTATGGGAGAAGGCGGAGCATAGGGGTTCAGGGGTTTGTTACGATTGCTTAGCCTCATTCTAAGAGATCCCCCATTTGACTGGGCTTGACCGTTGTCTTCACTATCGCCATCGTGGTCACTGTAAATGTCACTGTGGCTATCTATCACTATCTCTATCGTCGGATTGTTCCTCTGGAAGTCTAAGAAATTGCATGCAAGTAGTTCGTTAGGATGCCAAGTCAATCACAGCACCCAGCCAAAATAGTCAGACTCTTCTCTAGTGATAACCCTGCATGAGTTAGCTCAAGGCTGAATGAGGTCGCATTGTTCGACAAAAAAGGTTGTACGAGGCCACATGAATGATCGATAGGGACAGAAAAGCTTGCAATGTGCATATTCCTATTCCTATAGCTGTTCCTGCAGCCTGGCCAGCTACTGCGGGCAGACTGTCGTGCTATTCTCATCACGGTCCAATGGAAACGGTCCAAGTGAGACCGTGATTGCTTAGCTCCGCCTCAGTCTTGGGTGCTTATGGCGTAAGAGCTGTCATGTCGTTGTCCCTGTCACGTGGGGACTTTGGTGATGGCTTCAGACGTACGTACCGAATCGATAGATGTCGGGTTGTACGACCCCCATCGGCTGCAGGAAGGAACCGCACCGGCTCCTTCAGTACATTTGCCGTCGGGTAGAGGTACCTTGTGGGAATTGCGGGTCCAGCCAGCCCGTTTGGTCCCCTGCAACGCTAGTGCCGATTGAGCTGAGGTTTTGTCCAGACGCCCCCCTCCCCCACGCTCCACTCCTCCCGTCATTCCTAGGTACGTACTTAAGTACCTAAGTACATTTACGACGAAGGAATCCCGTATAATTGCCCATTGAAGCAACCCGGATCTCTCTGAGCCACCCCCAAGAAATGTGATGCGCGTCGCTACATGGCCCACTCGTGCTTACTGTCTCGGTGACAAGCCTTCTTACCGAATACGTACCAAAGTACTTTGTCCAAGGTGGTAAGATATCGAGTTCCAAGGTACTGAAGCAAACACATGTAGAGAACCTACGAGAAGGTACGTTCCTTGGCTACCACGTTGGTGCCTATCTACCTCAGGTACTACCTTACCCCAAGGTCCCCTACCACGCCATCTGCATCTCTTCGTTCCGTGTCAACTTTTTCCTCATCAGATCATCGCCAACTCGTTCGTCGTCTTTCCTTCTTCTCCTTCAGTCCCCTCCACCTCCTCGACGCGCTGCGCTGAGCTCTGCCAGACGGCCTCGACCATGTACCAGCCAATTCTTCACCGGTTGGGGCCGATGGCTGCCCAGGCGGCCGTCCGTCACGCCAGCTCCTCGCTTCCTCGACTATCCCAGGCATTGGCGAGCCAACAACCATTGCTCTTTCGCGCCTTCGCTCGCTTGCCGTCACGCGCGGTAGCACCCCTCGCAGCATCTCGCCACCAAGTCAGGGCCATTGGCACCCTCCCTCGCCTGGCACCTGTGTCGCCGCGTCCATCCGCTGCCCCGCAGGCCCCACGGAAACCGAGGCGCATACTCCGAAAGCTCCTGTATCTCCTCACCGGCGTGGGCCTCGCGGGGTACGCCGCCGACCGCTTCTACTATAGCAGCGTCGGCATGCGCTCCGTGAGGGCCTACGGGACCATGGCCCTCGTCGGCCTCGACTACAAGCTGCACCTTGGGAGCGACCCGTACATCGCCGGCGTCCCCATCGATGTCTTGCACGAGCGCAACTCGCGCCGCGTCTGCGATATGCTGAAGGCCAATGGCGGCTTGTACCTCAAGGCCGGCCAGGCGATGGCCATGCAGGGCAGCGTCTTGCCCGAACGCTGGCAGATTGCGCTGTCTGAGGTGTTCGACGACGCCACGCCCTCATCATGGTCGGACGTCGAGGCCGTCGTCAGCGAGGACTTTGGCCGCTCTGTCGACGACCTCTTTGGTCCCGGCTTTGAGCGGGACCCTCGCGCCGCCGCGTCAATCGCCCAGGTCCACTACGCGCGTCTAGCAGACGGCCGCGAGGTTGCGATCAAGGTCCAACGCCGCCAGATTGCGACCCAGGTGTCGGCGGATCTGTCGACGCTCAAGTAAGTTCCTCTCTCTATCTTCCGGTGCACCCTTCTGTTCGATGGCTAACCACTCATTGCAGGCGCATGATTGAGCTCGCCGCCGAGGCAACGAAGATCCCCATGGAGCCGCTAGGAGAGTACCTCGTGAACCACGTCATGCAAGAGACGGATTTCGAGCGCGAAAGATCTAACGCAGAGCGCCTCGCCGGCTTCATCCGAGAGGATCCGCTGCTGTGCGATCGCGTTCACATCCCTGAGGTCTACGGTGACCTCAGCTCGAAGCGCGTTCTGACAACCGAGTGGATCCACGGCCGCAACCTGCGGGACAGGGATGGCATCACGGCCCCGCCCACTGCTGCAGGCGGCGGTCTAGGCCTCAACCTGGGCGAGGTCATGGAGACCGTCATCGAGCTCTTCTCTGCCCAGATGTTCCGCTACGGCTTTGTCCACTGCGACCCTCACCCGGGCAACATCTTCGTGCGGCGCAAGCCGTCGGGCAAGGCGCAGATCGTCCTCCTCGATCACGGCCTCTACATCACCCTGTCAGACCGCCTGCGCCAGCAGTACGCCCTCTTCTGGAGGGGCTTGTTGACCCAGGACACCCAGGCCCTGACCGAGGTGTCAAATGCCTGGGGCATGGAGGACCCGGAGCCGTGGGCCGACGCCTTCACCATGAAGTCCTCGAAGCTCGAAAAGGCGCGCAGCGATGAGACGCCCGAAGAGCGCGAGGAGCGCATGATCGCCGAGGCCGCGAGCTACGTCGGCAAGGACGGCTTATGGCCGCCCGAGCTCGTCTTCCTTGAGCGCAACCTCGGCCTCGTCCAGGGTAGCAACCGCTTCCTCGGCTCGCCGGTCAACCGCGTGAAGCTTATCGGTGTCTCGGCCATGCGCTCTGTTGAGTCTGGCGGACACGAACCCCTGTCGAGGACGCTACGAGCGCGGTGGTCGCTGTTCATGCTGGACTTTGTCTTTTACCTGAGCAGAGTGAGGCAGTACTTTGGGTACGGCGGCGGGTTCGAGGAAGACCTGAAGGAGGAGGAGGATAGAGCGGCGCGGGAACTCAAGGACACGCTGGCGGTGGTTTTGGGCATTACGGTTGACTAGCATAGCGACGGTCTGTTTTGTGTTTGTGTTTAAATACTGGGAAAGCATCTCTCCTCTTGATTAGACACGGTGTACTTCAATAATGTCTGTACCATAGCTTTCCCACTCCTCAAAAATAGACAAAGGTCATGATCGCATCTCGTCGTCTTCCCTTGAGTACCTAATCCAGGTAGCAGCAGCAGATGGCTGATCAACACAAGCACTATCTTGATGTTCTTAGTAAAGTAAGATACGTACAAATTGAAACTTGGTTATTTTACTACGGGAGCATGCTGTTATCTGCAAGTTGCACTAAACGACTTTCTATTTTATCCATCCATGTGCCCTCCTCTATTCCCAAACTCATCACTGGTCCTCCCTCCCCTCAGGCCGGGCGGTAGGCGGCACGAAAATCGGAATCTCCATCGCCATCTCCTCATGCGGATTCATCGAGTCCATATCAGCAGACACGTGTCCCGCAAGAGTAGGCTTGCGGCTAAAAAACACCAACATGTCCCGCGTAGCAGGCCGTTCAGGGTCGACGGCGTACACGGGCGACAAGCTGTGCTTCCTTTCGCTG
This sequence comes from Colletotrichum plurivorum, assembly GCA_014235945.1. Lineage (NCBI taxonomy): Eukaryota > Fungi > Ascomycota > Sordariomycetes > Glomerellales > Glomerellaceae > Colletotrichum > Colletotrichum plurivorum. Next base: position 143,010 of record WIGO01000048.1, read on the forward strand.
TCCACAACCATCATCGTGTCCAAAAACGTGCGGTGGTGCACCCTCCCCAAGATCCTATCGGGCTTCGCGTCCGCGTACCGCGCGCCCGTGGTCTCGGCCATGTCGTGCACGAACGTAACCGCGCTCTCGGGGGTCATGTTCTCGCTGCCGAGGAACGTGGTCATGGTGTGGTCGACGCCGTCCGTGTGCACGCCTTCCAGGGCTGGTTCCCCCAGGCGGGAGGGCGTGGTGGTCGTGCGCACGGAGAAGAGGGTGCATATCCATTTTCGGGTGTCGTAGTCCATCGCGGGACGGCGGCGGGTGGGGACGCCGTGGTATATCGCGGACTTGAAGATCATGAGCGCCTGGAAGACCGTGTTGAGCTGCAGCTCGTCTTCCACTTCGTCGAAGATGCGGACCGTGTCGGAGTCGTAGCGGGAGAAGTCCTCCGCCTTTGACAAAATGAAGGGCTGGAACTCGAGGCGGCGGAGGGTTGCGGAGCTAGCAGACGGCGCGAGATCTAGGAGGAAGCGGCCGTTGCGGGTCTTGCGGTAGGGCAGGGTCGGGTCTCCTATGAGGTTGTCCGAGACATTCCGCAGGGCTGCGAAGTCTTCTTCTCTGGCGCCCAGCTGCAGACAGAGCCGGGCCATGTCCCGGCCGGGGACGAAGATCACGCGGTCCTCGACGTAGCGGTCGCGGAGGCCCATTATGGTGGAGATGGCCGAGTAGAAGTCCGGGCTGTGGGCCTGCTTGCGGAGGTCGAGTTGCGGCCGGGAGGAGCGGGAGGGGGAGGGGGTCGAGGGGTGGAAGCTGTAGTGGTACTGGCCCGGCTCCGTTTGCTGTTGCGGTGGTGGTTGGAAGGCGGCGGCGGTGGCGGCGCCGCGGGAGGGGGCCTGCCGGGCCGTCCCAGTATTTTGGGACGACTGGCGGGAGAGGTAGCGCCGGGAGGCCGGGACCGGTGCGGGGCGGCGGAGGAGGGGGGAGAAGGCGGAGCCGGCGCGTTTGGCCGGCATCAGGACGGCGGACATTTTGTGCGAAGGGGTGAAGGATTTGAAGGCGTCGTGATGTTTTTTTGTTCACACACACTACAGTACACACTCACACGAGATAAAGGTACGAAATGAATGGGGGCGGATTGCTGATGAGGCTTGGGTCACATGTAGGAATTCCAGTTTCCCCTCTTCTCTTATACGTCACTACAGTGTCTACGGTAGTAGTTCTTCCCTCTTCCCCCTCCCCCCACATGCAGGAGACTGTCGGCTATGACAGAATCTCGTAGGTCAGAATCATCTCACGGCCAAGGTAAGATGGGAACTGACGGAAGAGAGGGAGATGGCTGCCTTGGGGGAGGGGCCTGTAGTCAGTCGGATGTACTAAGGCAGGAAGGTAGTAATAAATAAGAGGGGAAAAATCTGTATGCAGAAATTCACCTGCCGGCCGCCCGTCTGAGTGTGCCAATACTATGTACGTTGGACGCAACCTGTAAGGCAGGGCAGAGGATGGTGCAGATGGATGGATGGATGGATAGGTTGACGCGGGACAAGACCGGAACGATTGAACCCGCGATGCCGCGGTACGTACCACACCGTGGCTTTTCCCAGAGAGAGGTAGCGGTACTTGGATCTCGACGTTACGGCGCTAAGGTAGGGCAGAGTGGGGTTGTGCCCCGCTGGCTTACTGTCCGACCCACGCCCAGTGTCTTGGCCGGGATGTCGTGCCTCGAGGGAGGTACCGTAGTAAGTCCTGTGTACCTTGCTTGGTATGCTGGGTGGTATCCAGGACTCAGAGTGTTGTTTTTTACGAGAGCGGTTTTTACGAGAGAGTGTTTTTTTACGGAGGATCGCTTCAGTGAGGCGCAGGGCATTTTGGACTGTCATTCAGGCGGCGCAAGGGGCTGTTCTTCTTGCTCCCTTTACTGAGCTGCCCGCCCTGTCTGCGTTCGTGCGTTGCATTTCCTCCTGTTGTTCTACCTCCTTTCCCCCTTCTGTTTTTCGCTTGTACTGCATTTCGTACCACTTGCACTCCAAAGTCCCCAACTCCCCTAATTTCCCCCCCTCCTTCTTCCATCGTCCTGCGTCTTTTAGCTCTCCCTTTGACGCCCCACTATACTACCGGCCCCGCTATACTAAGAGCACCGGGACCGGCTCCGGTTTGGATCTCCACACACAACCTGCCCGCCACACTATGGAGTCGCTATTGGAGCCACCGGGCTGCCCCGACGACACCTTCGGTCCCTGGGCCGGATTCTACTGTCGTGGCGGCTTTGACTTCACGTTACTCTTCGAGGAGACCATCCTCACAATCCCGCTGCAATGCATATTCCTGCTGGTTCTGCCGTTTCGCGTGAGCCAGCTCTGCTTCATGAGCAGGAAAACCATCCCCAACAACGACAGCATCGTGAAAATAGTAACCGACTCTCTCCCCAACTTCTAATCTCTCTCCTCTGATTCTAACTCAGCTCATTAGGTCTCAGCAGCATGCGTCTTCGCATGCAGCACCGCCCTCCTAGCCCTCTGGTCCAGCAGCCCATCAACTCTCACAACGCCAGCAACGATCCCAACCGCGGCGCTCGTCGTGGCAGTCTCCCTGGCGTACTGCGCACTAACATGGCTCGAGCACAACCGCAACCTCAAGCCCTCCTTCATCCCCTTCGCCTACCTCTTCCTCTCCGTCATCCTCGACCTCCCGCGCTGCCGCACGCTGTGGATGATCCACGAGTCCGCGCAGGCCTCGCGCGCGATACCGGCGCTCTTCACCGCGAACCTGGCGCTGCGCTTCGGCATGCTCCTCCACGAGTCCTCCGGCAAGAGACGCATACTGCTTCCGGACTACCAGGGCTACGCCAAGTCCACGACCGCGGGGACGCTGAGCCGGAGCACCTTTTTTTGGCTGTGGTCGCTGTTTGTCGGCGGGTACAGGAGGAATTTGAAATTGGAGGATTTGGATCCGCTCGAGCCGGGGTTGGAGTCTGAGCCTTTGTATCGCGAGTTTCGCGAGGCGTGGGAGAAGGGCGAGTACCGTTTTTCCATTGCCGTGAACGGTCTTCAGGAGTGCTGACGACGACGAATTGCAGTTCCCAACAAGACGAAAGGCGGCGTGCTTTACGGGACGTGGCTCAAGGTCTTCGTCCGCCATGTCATGGCTGCTTTCATACCCAAGATCTGCCAGATCGGGTTCACCTACACGCAGCCGTTTCTCGTGGAGCTGGGCATCGGACTGGCGGCTACGCCTAGGGGTGGGTATGCTGACAACATCGGCTACGGCTTGATTGGCGCCTACGCCATCGTCTACACCGGTATTGCCGTAAGTTCTCCCTTCCTGTTGCCAGACCTGGCGCCTTACACGTGGACAGATCTCGACGGGCCAGTACGAGTGGCGCGCATACCGCGCTGCAACCGTAATGCGAGGAAGCATCGTGGGCCTGGTCTACCAAAAAGCCCTGCGCCTCGACGTGACCCTGCCGGACGTCAGCCCCGACGGCGCGCTGACGCTCATTACCACCGACGTTGAGAACATTACCCAAGGTGTGGTGTATCTGCATGACATCTGGGGCGCGTTCGTCGAGATGGCCATTGGTATCTATCTCATCTACCGTCAGCTGGGGTCGGCGTGCGCGATGCCGCTGGCAATTGTCTTTTGTAAGTCGCCACTTATTGGATCAGCCAAAACCCCTGGCAACTGGCTGGAACGTGTTAGCTGATTTCTTCGTACAGTCGTCCTGGTCATTACAGCGATAATCTCCGTGCCCATCGGCAAGTCCCAGGCGACCTGGATCAAGGCCTCGCAGGACCGCGTGACCACGACGTCCAAGGTCCTGAGCAGCATCAAGTCGCTCAAGATCTCGGGCCTGAGCGACCTCGTCTTCTCCATGATCCGCGACCTCAGGTCGAAAGAACTGGAGGTGTCGGAGAGATATCGGAAGCTCCTTGGATTCACCCTCGTGCTGAGTATGTCTATCCCTGTCCAATTTGACTGTCATAGCCGGTGTGACCTCGTTGCTAACCATGACCGCAGTGATCTGCATCCCCATCTGGTCCCCGATCCTCACCTTCATCGTCTTCGCGGCACAGTCCCAGACCACGCTGAACATCCAGCGCGCGTTCACGGCGTACTCGCTGTTGACTCTGGTGAACCGCCCGCTGTCGGACGTCATCCTTGCGCTCCCTATTCTCGCTGGTTCGATTACGTCTTTCCAGCGGATCCAAGACTACCTAAACGGCAAGGAAAGACTCGATAATAGGCTCCCTCAAAGAGAACAGAGCAGCAACGGGTCCGCCTCCTCTCAGACCGAGAAGCAGCAGCCAGTCGAGTCTACCTCCGAGCAATCCACGCAAGAAAAGCCAGACTCCGTCTCCCAAGGCGCCCGCTCCAGCGCAGACGCAACCTCACCACCCCTCGACACCGACGTCATCGCCTCGATACAGGGCGAGTTTGCCTGGAAAGCAGGCTCGGAGCCGGTCATCGACATCCGGGACCTCAAGATCCGCTCCCGCACCTTCACCCTGGTCCTGGGCCCCGTGGGCTGCGGCAAGTCGACGCTGCTGCGCGCCCTGCTCGGCGAGCTCTCGGGCTTCGACGGCACCATCCGCACGGCGTACTCGACCGCGGGGTACTGCGACCAGGGCGCCTGGCTGCCCAACGACACGGTCGCCAACATCATCCTCGGCCGTGCCGAGTTCGACGAGTCGTGGTACCGGCGCGTCGTCGGCGCGTGCGGGCTCGAGCAGGATTTCAACGAGTGGCCCAAGGGGGAGGGGACTGTCGTCGGAACGGGGGGGATCTCGATGAGTGGTGGGCAGAGGCATCGTCTGGTATGTGTTGTGATGAGTGCTTCTGTGAGAAGAGATTGCTGACGAGGGATTTAGTCGCTTGCGAGGGCGGTGTACTCTGGCGCGGAGTTTCTCATCTTTGATGACCCGTTCAGCGGCCTGGACTCCGAGACGGAGGACGTGATTTTTCATAATCTGCTCGGTGAGCAGGGATTGCTCCGGCAGGCGAACATGACCGTCGTCGTCGCCTCTTCCAACAGTAAGCATTACGATCCCAACTCATTCTAATAGTTGCTGATCAGGGAATAGTCCGTCGCGCCCCGTACGCCGACCAAGTCGTCCTCCTCAACGAGAGGGGCCAAATCAGCGAGATCGGCACGCCAGCCGAGCTCTCCTCCAAGATCGAAGCCAAACTAGCCGTCTTCAAGCGCACCTCCGGCATGAAGTTCGCATCAAGCAGCGCCGATATCACAGTAGCGCAGCGCAACGGCGGCGAAGCAGAGCCGACAGCGTCCGGCGAGGCCGCCGTCGTGGACATGGAGTACCAGGCCCAGGCGGCGCGTAGGCTGGGCGACTCCGCCGTGTACGGGTTCTACGCGCGGTCTGCTGGTGTGTGGCCGCTCACGTGCTTCGTTGCGTGCATGGTCGTATTTGCGTTTTGCGGGTCTTTTCCTAGTGAGTTCAGGGCGTGGTTCTTGAGACTTGATCCGAGGCTGATTCGTGTCTTACCAAAACAGATATTTGGCTCAAGTGGTGGGCGGAAAACCCGAACCCGGGATCGAATCTGGGCAAGTGGCTCGGCGTATACGCGGCGCTTGGCGTGGGATCCGTCATTGGCGTCGGCATCGGTGCATGGTAAGTAGAGGAGAACTGGATACCTGAAGTTGGGGATGTGAAGTTCAGAAGCTGACCCGCGATCAGGCAACTCTTCGTCAACATTATCAACAACTCGGGAACACATTTCCACGGCCTCCTCGCAGACACGACGGCTAGGTGAGTAAAACATAACAACCGCAAAAGAGATGCCGTCTAACTAAGATCATGACAGAGCCCCGTTGTCGTTCCACGTCGCCACGGACTCTGGAATCACCATCAACAGATTCAGCCAAGACCTCCAGCTCATCGACATGGAGCTGCCCGCCACTGCACTCGGCCTGGCCGTCGGTAAGTTCCCAGAAGCCCACTCCCACCCAAACACCTCATCATGCTAACCAGAGCCCTGCCAGGCGTCGCCTTCGGCTGCGCAGAGTTCGTAATGATCGCCGTCGCCTCGCGCTACATCGCAATCCTCCTCCCCTTCCTCGCCCTCTGCTTCTTCGCGATCCAGCACTTCTACCTCCGCACCTCGCGCCAGATCCGCCTCCTCGACATCGAGCACAAGGCGCCCCTCTACTCGCAGCTCGTCAAGACGCTCTCCGGCCTCGCCACGATCCGCGCCTTCCGCTGGGAGGGCGACTTCGAGCAGCGCAACCTCGCGCTGCTGGATGCGTCTCAACGGCCTGGGTATTTGCTGTTCTGCATCCAGCGCTGGCTGACGCTGTCGGTCGACATGCTGATCGCGGTGATTGCGCTCGTGCTGATCGTGGTGACGACGACGCTGAGGGAGCAGATCGGGCCCGGATACATGGGCATTGCGCTGAGCAACATCTTGTCGTTTAGCAGCACCATCAAGGCTGCGCTGACGTCGTGGGTGACGCTTGAGATTGCTATTAGTGCTGTGGCGCGTATTCGGGATTTTTCGATGACTACGGAGAGGGAGGATGAGACGGGCGTGGAGATGGCTGAGCCGGAGGATGATAAGTGGCCGGGCCAGGGGGCTGTTGAGCTTCGTGGTGTCACGGCGTCCTATCCGTAAGTGTTTTTAATATGTGGAGTTGCGATGTTCTCGGCGCTAACTTGGCAACACAGATCATCAGGAACCATCCTGCACGACGTCAGTCTGTCCATCAAGCCAGGCGAGAAGGTGGCCATTTGCGGACGCAGTGGAAGGTATGTATTTCTTTGCACTCTCGGGAGCTTCATGAGATGAACATTGATGAGCTGACATTTCATCACCACACAGCGGCAAGAGCTCCCTAGTCCTCTGCATCCTCCGCCTAATGCAGCTTGACGCAGGCTCCATCGCCGTCGACGGCATCGACCTGTCCACAGTGCCCCACGAGCATGTCAGGTCCCGACTAGCAGCCGTGCCCCAGGACGCCTTCATCTTCGAAGGCACGGTGCGCCTCAACGTCGACCCGGAGGGCACGGCGTCGGACGAGGAGATCCGGCGCGTGCTGGACAAGGTGCGCCTGTGGGGCAAGGTCGAGCAGAGGGGCGGGCTTGACGCGGAGATCCACGAGGGCTTCTTCTCGCGAGGCGAGTCGCAGCTGCTCGTGTTCGCGCGGGCGATGCTGCAGAGGAGCAGGGTGCTCATACTCGACGAGTTCACCAGCAGCCTCGACGACGACACCTCTGCGATCATCTACGATCTTCTTAGGGACTCGTTTGAGGGCTGGACTGTGATTGCCATCGCGCACAAGCTGGAGCCGATCATGGGCTTCAACAAGGTGGCGGTGCTGAGCTCCGGCAGGTTGGTCGAGTTTGACGAGCCCAAGAGGCTCGTGGAGCGGGAGGACTCGGCGTTCAAGAAATTGTTTGAGCTTTCGACGGGGAGCGCGGAGTGATGGAATTCGACATAGAGGCGTCTTGCTTGTGTAGCTGTTTGCATTTTAAGATAGCGTGGCGTGTGCATGGCCATGTAATTAAATTCCACTCTGATTCATGAATTCTCATCCATGTCCTGAGCATTCGCAGCGATATCACAGAATATTCCTAGTTGAAGTCTCTGACCTGTGTTGACATTTCACTGGCTTAATGAGAACTCCATCGTTTTCTTCCCTTGATCATTGAGTTTATGTTGATCGGTCAAATCTTAGGCAGACTACCACATTCAAAGAACGGCACAGAGGGCGACCATCAAAATCAGAATCAAATTTAGAAAGACCGTGGTATATGCTACGTTATTCGTGAGAGGAGAAACGTAAAAATAATCAATCTGACCAGACAGGCTCTAAAAGACAAGCACCTCTAGCATCCCCCGCGACAGACAGCGCTCTAGATACCCTCCCCTCGACTCCAGCCGCACCGGATATTACCAGCGCCACAAACATCATGACCCTTCCAATAGAACTTTCCTCCTATGGCCACGACATCAAATCAACGCTTGCGCCTGCCCTCGTGGCGAACCCGGGTGGGCTCGTCCCCCAAGGCGTGCTCGCCCCTGATCTCGGCGGAGCTCCGCTCGCTGAACCCGTTCATCTCCCAGAAGCGCGTCGCCTTGTTGGTCCCCTTGATCATGCCGATGAAGTCGAGCGGGTCCATGATGATGACGCAGATGTTCCGGTCGTCCTTGAACCCAGGCCCTTCGAGCTCCGTGACGCCGTCCTGGGCGAGGTACACGGAGCGGCCCTGCGGGAGGTACCGGCGCGGGTGCGAGACGTGCAGGATCAGGAGGTTGAGCAGCAGCACGCCCGCGTCGAAGGCGTAGAACGGCCACTCGAAGCGCACCACAGCGGGAATCGACGACGGGTCGGCGATCGTGACCGCGTTGCCGTCGTTGTCGAAGGGGCGGAAGCTGTCGAACCCGAAGAACTCGACCAGCCGGAACACGGTGCGCGCGAAGATGAGCATGGAGCTAACGTACAGCGTCCAGAGCACGGGGGACGTGCCGGAGCGGGTGCGCGGACCGCGGGACCTGCGCGAGCGGACGTGGAAGAGCGCGGCGAGGGCGAGGTAGGCCGCGATGACGATAATTTGCATGAAGAGCGAGGCGGCGAGGACGCCGCGGCCGATGTTCTGCTCGGTGCGGGGCTCGTCGCGCTTGGAGGTGTAGTAGGCGCCGTAGCCGCCGAGGATCTCGATGATGGTGGCGAGGGAGGTGAGGGTCGTCTTGAGGCGGCCCGGGTGGATCGGGCTGTGGTAGGGGAGGTAGTATGTCACGCGGGCGAGGATGCAGTAGTTGACCATCTCGAAGAGCGGGCTGTGGGAGGATAGTCAGTATGAGATACGAGGTGTTCCTGGAGGGGGAATACTCACGGCGCCGCGTAGACGAGGTTGAAGTGGACAACGTAGATGGTTAGGTTTTTGTAGTCACTTGCACCCATGACACGGGCGACTAAACTGGCCGAGTAGACGAGAGCGCCAGCGACGGCCCATCCTGTGAGCTTCCAACACTTGTACTGACTGTGGTGTTTCAATGTTAATGAGGGCTCATGTCGAGCGACAGATGGATCTGAGGCTTCACTTACTAGCATTGCCAGGCGTGGACGAGTCCTGAGGCTCCAAAGATGGCGGCGAGGACGATGGGCGCGATCTTGTTCGGGTCAAAGAACCAGACGCTTCCGTCGACTGTACGATCCCAAGTCCATCGTTAGCTTGATGTGTCTTTCCCAATTGAAGTGTGATGGCCCATGAAGACATGCTACGCACCGTATCTACCGTCGTCCCGAACCATGATGGGCAAGTTGGTGATGGCTTCAAGTGGGGGTGTTGTGGTGGTCTCAACCGAGTCCTGGGGCACGTGACGGACGAGGGGTAGTTGTGTTCGACAAAAAGAGACAGGTAATCCGGGGAGCTGTGGAGAGAAGGACGGACAGAGTAAACCAGCAGCTCGGCTTGTTCTTTTACTGCTGACGGGCACCAAGAAAAATGAAGTCAAATACTCACTTGTGCCCCAGCCTCACCCTGCTGTTGCTTGAGTGCAACACGCCTGCCGCCGCTCCTCCAAGTACAAGGCAACCGCTGCGGCCGTGATGTCGCGTCACGATCCCGAAGCGAGCACAGCCTCCTTCACGGTACGGCGGTCGCATGTGTGTCTTTGGGAGGAAGAGGGGAGCAAGACAATGTCGGAGAGCTTACGTATCTCCCCCCCTAATTGCGTCGATCCATGGGCGACGTGATGTCGGGAAACATTCATCATCTGGCCCCCCTGTAAAGCTGAGTGCAACTGACTGCACATTCCCGGCCGGAGGCCTATGAGCAGATCCACAAATCTTTCTGTCGTCTTCTCCCTTTCACGGCGCCGGACGGGTCGCCGTGTTAGTGGGGGGTGAAAGGGACGCGCGTGGCTTACTGTCCGACCCGGTTCGAATTTTACGGTGGAATATTTACGGCGGCTGCATTTTACGGCGCGCGCTGGTGGGGCGGTTGGATAGTAAGACAACTGGGCCTGCGCCGCCGTATTTATCATTCGTAAAATCAAGCTGGGCGGTGTGGTATTAGTTGCCAAGAGTGCTTTGCGGCATCCAAGGGTAGTAGTAACACAGAGTCATCTAAGAATCTTACGGATCTGCATGGTTTTGTCGTACAACTAACCAATCCAGGCACAGCTCTACAGCCTCATCGACTGGTAAAGGATGCTGATTGTTTCAACTCAAGGCGCCTTACTGGGCGTTGGTGGCATTTGGCAAGCAAACGGACAGGGAATCGGATCCTGATACCACTGTACCACCATCCGGGTGTCGAGGAGGCTGTGGGCGCGTAACACGTACGTGTTGGTTGAGGGATAGTAATGGTCTGGGTCGCAGGATTGCCGGTCTGTTTGCTGCAATTTGAAATAAAATGGAATCGAAGTTGCTCACACCAGAGACATTGCAACATTCACGAAGCAGGGGAATCCCAGGAGCTGTTAGCAGCCGAGCAATATCGTGCGCCGTTCCGCTAACAGGCTTGGCCCACAACACAACCCGGGCTGAGGCGGGACACTGGCGATGTACCCAGTACAAGTGCATGTCATTGGTACAAGGCTCTACCTACATCCCCATCATCCACAGGATGCGGGAGCAACCGCGTGGGGAGGGACACACTCTCCGCTAGAGGGTGGCAGTAAGACAAACGTAAGGCCTAGTGGGCCATGGTGGCTGTGTTCGTCCGTTGTGATAATCCTTCGTTCTCTAAGCCGTATGAGCATGTTCCATGTGATTCGTTGGAGATCATCGAATCCAAGACAAATGTACTCGTGCCTGAGTTTGGCGAGTTACTTACGGAGGACGCCATATCGCTGATTGGTCACGATGAGAGAGGCCCCGCTGCCAGCTGCTCGCAGGCGGACACAGCTGTTCTGGCCAGTGCTGCCCTCGAGACGAGACTTCACATCGATCTAGCGACAGAGTAAACACGGATATTCAGACGCGGAATAGTTCGGTATCTAGGTTGTTTTGTAGGGGGAAAAGACCTTGTTGAACTGGAGTTAGTTGATCAGGCGCTGAAAAGCTCAGCACAGGCAGCAATCCCCAGTCTAAATAGTCCTGAATGACTTAATGTTTTATGATAAGACTTGGTATATTCTCGGCCAGGCCCGTTGGAGAAGGGCACGAAACGTGACACCTTAACATTAACACATCTAATTAAGTCACGATGAGAAAGCGGGAAGTAGGCCCATGTTCAGAAAACTGGATTGGCTAAAGGTCGTAGATACTAAAAATCAACAGAAGAAATCTGATGAACGAGTGATGTAGGATAGTGACATGAGATAGAGAAGAATGAAACCACCTTTGATCAACGAATGTATCTCGCCTGGATAACAAAGAAAAGAACGACTCGGAAAGAAAATAAAAGTATCTAAGCGAATGAGTCTCCTCCCACATCATCAAAGTTCCACTGAGATAGTGACCTCAAAACTTGACCGTCTCCGAGCGCTTGATGACGTCCTCCCTAAGCCTGCCCTGCTCACCAGGCGCAGAGCCCACGAACCCGACGCGGGAGAGATACTTGACGTTCTCCCGCACCGCAAACCTAAGCTCCTCGTCCGCAGCCGGCACGTCCTCTCCGTGCGGCGCGCCAATGTCCCCGAGGAAGGCCTGCACCGGCCACAGCGGGTGCTCTTCGCCGACCTCCTCGATCTGCGCCTGCGCGAGCGGAAGCCACTCGGACCACGGCACCGCCCCGCAGGGCTGCTGGAGCTCGGAGTTGACAAGTCCCCAGAAGTCGGAGACAGAAACGCTGTCGGGTATGTCGACGAAGTCCTGAACGCCTTGCTGCGCGCCCGCGAGGATCTGTCCCAGGACGGAGCCAGCCACGCGTCGCACGTCGAGCATCGGGATGTGATGCTCCGCTGGCTCAGAGGGGTAGACGCCCAGCGCGGCGGACGCGGCGACGACGCGCCAGAGGTAGTCGTCCACGTTCGCAACGCCCTCGTCAGCGTTGCCGATGATGAGACCAGGCTTGACAACAGAAAGCCTGTTCTGCCCGCCGACGGGCAATCGCGCAGCGAGTCCGCAGACGACGCTCTCCGAGACGAACTTGGTCTGCGCGTAGCCCGTCCCGCGGCCCAGGACCTCCGCAAAGGCCTCGCGGTCGGAGCCGTAGTCTGCCTTGGCACCGCCCGAGACGTACACGAACCTCGCGCCACGGGGAGATGCCGCGGCGGCCTTGAGCAGGTCGATTGTTGACGTGACGTTGGGGGCGTGGACCTTGTCATAGTCGGCGTTCCAGCTCATGGCCGCCCCGTTGTGGATCACGGCGTCGACGTTGGCCTTCGTGTGGGACTGTCCGGCGACGCGGCCCCACTGCTCGGAGTTGAGACCCATGCCGGCGGCGGAGAGGTCGCCCGTCCAGATTTCGATCTTGCCTGCGTGGGAGTTGTTCCACCACCCGGCGATTTTGGCTGTCGTCTTGATGCGCGCGAGGCCGTGTGCGGGAGACGAGGAGCGCACGAGAGCGATGACGGTGCCGATTTGGTCTGATTGCACGAGCTGCTTGAGGATCTCGTTGCCGAGGTAGCCCGTGGCGCCGGTGAGGAGAACCGTGGCGTTGCACGGAAGGGCAGCAAGCGGGCGCGAGAGAAGCTGTTCACCCGCAGCGGACCAGGTCTCTTCGACTAGAGGCGTGATCTTGCCCATGAGGTCGACGTGGGGCAGCGCGGCGGAGGCACCTACAGCGCGTGCGCGCTCGATGTAAGCAGCCATGCCGCGGACGGTCGAGTTGCCGCCGTTGATCTCCGACAGGCCGAGTTGCACGGAGTGCTCATCTCTGATATGACGAGACAGGGTGACGACGCGGATGGAGTCGCCGCCCAGCTGGTAGAAGTTGTCGTCGGTGCTGATGGAGTCTTCGGGCATCTGCAAGACGCGGGCCCAGGTGCGGCGGAGGCTGGCTTCAAGGTCTGTCTCGGGGTTGCGGAAGGTGGAGCGCTGGTCGAGGGCGTAGGATGCAATGACCTCAGCAGGGAGGTGGCTTGCTTGTTGGCGGAGCTTCTTGCGGTCGAGTTTCATGGCCGAAGCGAAGGGCATGTGGTTGAGGACGAGGGTTGTGGCGGGGACCATATAGACGGGCAGGGAACGGGTAAAGGTATCGGCGAGGGCGGTGAGGGAGTCCCGGAGGCTGTCCTCTAGCTGAACAAGGTTACCGGTCAAGTCGTCGTTGTCGTCGTTGGCCATCTGGCTGGTGTTGTGAAGTGACAGGAACGCTGTGAGCACGTCGCCCGAGTCACGGGAGACGACTTCAACGACAGCGTGCTCGACCAGCTCCGGAGCGGCCTTCTTGATGACTTGTTCGATTTCGGCCAGCTCGATCCGCTGCCCGCGGAGCTTGACCTGCGTATCCCGGCGACCGATGTAGTTGATAGTACCGTCGGGGTTGTATCGAACAAGATCGCCCGTCTTGTACAGGCGCGGAGGCGCCGTCGTCGAGAAGGAGGCCAGGAAGCCCGGGTTCTCGACAAAGGCCGCCCGGGTCTGCTCCTCGTTGTCATGGTAGCCGCGGGCCAAAGTGTACCCCTGAACGAGGAGCTCGCCCACGCAGCCGATGGGGGCCAGCTGATCATGGTTATCAGGGTCGACGATCCAGGACGTTGCGTTCTGGCTGCGCCCGATCGTGGTCGGATATTCGTTGGAGGACTTGAAAATGTAGGAAATGCAGTCGACGCAAGTTTCCGTCGGCCCGTAGGCGTTGATCAACCTGTCGACAGCAGGGAACCAGACCTCAAGATTCTGTCTCGTCAAGGCCTCGCCCCCGAGCAAAAGGGTGTTGAGGCGCGGGAGGTCCTGCGGCGATAGGGTCGTCACGAACGAAGGCGTGAGCATCGCGACGTTAACGGCGGCTTCGTGCATGAAGCGGGCGACGTTCTGCACGCGGTCGCTCTCCGCCGGGATGCACACGGTGCCCCCGAATACTAGGGGCGTGAGGACCTCGCTCAAGCTCCCGTCGAAGACGAAGTTGGAGAACTGGAGGACGCGGGACGAGCTGGAAAGGTGGTACGCCTTGCCGTGGCCCATCATGCTGGACGAGAGGGCCGTGTGCTCGACGACGACGCCCTTCGGCTTGCCGGTCGAGCCGGAGGTGAATATGACGTAGGCCGGGCTCTCGGGGAGGGGAGACAGGCCTGCGATGGATTTGGGTGCGGAGATGAGATCGGAGATGGATGCCGAGGAGAGTTGGACGACGTGAGGGGCCAGGCCGGCGCAGGATTCTGCTATCGCGGCCGAGACCACGATGACGCGGGCGTTGACTCTGGTGATGAGCTCCTGCTTGCGTTCGATGGGGTATGAGGGATCGAGCGGCACGAAAGCGCCGCCGGCCTTCATGATGCCGAGCATGGCCACCACGGCCCATCGGGATTTCTCGAAGCACATGGGGACCAGGACTTCCGGCCCGACGCCGAGTTCAGCAAGACGGGCACCGAAGGCAGTTGAAAGAGCATCGAGCTGAGCGTAAGTCAGGTTGCCCTCCCACGAGTAGATGGCCTCGGCTCTGGGGTTCTTGATGGCCTGCTGGCGGATGAGATCGTGGGCGCAGATGCGGAAGGCCTCGGGCTCAGGCCGCGACTCGAAGTTCCACTCCCGGATCTGGGCGATGTCGGACGGGCCGCAGGCGGTGATCTCGGACAGCTTGGTGCCCTTGACTGCGCCGGTGACAAGCTGGTTGACGACGTGTTCGAATTGGTCGCAGATACGGCTCATCTGGGCTTCAGGGACGATGCGGGGATCGAAAGAGACGCTAACCTCGACATCGTCGTCGGAGCCGACGTTGCACTGCATTACGAGAGGGTAGATGTCGAAGCTTTCATTGTCGGCGGCGACGTCAGTGACTTGGAGTTCTTCGGCACCGGATTCATCTCCAGCGGCGGCGGGGGGAGCGGGTTGTATGACGAGGTGGTTGTGGAAGTCACAGGCCTGCTTCGCTGCCGGTCCGTACTTGGAAATGTTCTGGAGGCCGATGTGCTCGAAGGCGATCATGGAGTTGCCCTGACCCTGGACCTCGGCGAGAAATTCGCCCGCTGTCAGGGTAGGATTGACGCGAACCCGGACGGGGACGGTCGAGATAGTAGGGCCCAGGATACGCTCGATGCCGACGACGGGCGCCGTGCGGCCGGACATGGTGCTGCCGAACACGACGCTCTCGCTCTCGGAGTATCGGCCTACCAACACAGCCCAGGCGGCCCGCAACAGACTCGGTACCGTTGTCCCGGAACCAGGTCGCTCGGCGATGCGAAGGTGGCGGGTCATGGAGCCGGTACACCGGATGTCAGAAGCGGACATGCCGGCAGGGAGGACCGGGAACTTAGCCGAGTCGGCGCCCTCGAGCTGGGCGAGCCAGTACTCGCGGGCCTCCTCTTCGGTTACGGCTTGCGTGTGCTTGACGTAGTTGGCGATGGAGACGGGCTGCATCGAGACGCTGCCGGTGAGATAGGCCTCCTTCATGACCTGCATCATGAAGCCCATCGTCCAGCCGTCGAAGACGGAGTGGTGCACGTCCCAGAGGAGACTGACGCGGTCGTTGTCGTCTCTAGCGAGCGTGAAGAAGGAGAGCGGTGCGCCGTAGCTGACCGCAGGGCCAGCAGCGGCGATGGCATCTGAAAGCTGGATGAGCTCTCCGTTGTGCTGCCAGGCGATTTCTTCGTCGACGATAGCCTGGACGGGACCCTGGGAAGAGAGGAGGAAGCGGGTGCGGAGGTTGGTGCAGACTGAAACAGTCATGGCCACGGCTTCCTTGAGGCGGTCGATGTCGAGGGAGGATCCAGCTGATGCGGAGATCATGAGGCGTGCCATGTAAGATCCGGGGCGCGTCTCTGCGAGCGTCAAGAGGCCCTCTTGCAGCGGTGTGCAGGGGAAGGCATCAACGACGGTCGAGTGCGGGAGCATGGGGCGGTATTGCCTGGACTGCTCAACTGCCAGTTCAGTGATCGTCTCGCGGCTGTTGTCAGGCATCAGACTCCACGGCTCCGCATTGTCTTCAGGAACGTCTTCGAGCCACTCCGCGGCGGAGGCAACGGCAAGAAGTCGTGGGTCCTCAAAGATCTTGGCCACGGTGATGGAGATGCCGCTCTCCCTGGCCTTGGTAGCCACAGAGATGGCTGCAATTGACTCGCCTCCGAGGGCGATGAAGTCGTCGTCACGGCCGATGGAGTCAACGGGCAGGGATAGCACGTCGGCCCAAATCTTCTGAAGACGAAGCTCCATAGGCGTGGCAGGGGATCGCTTCTGCGCGTTGACGAGGGAGTACGCGGCTAGCTGGCTGCGATCCAGCTCGGAAGTGAGCTTCTGCAGCGTGCGTCTGTCGAGCTTGGCCGAAGTGACGTAGGGAAGCTTCCTGCACGGGATGAATGTCGTCGGGACCATGTAGTGAGGGAGTCGGGTGCGCAGCTCGCCGACTGCAGCCCTGACCAGCTGTTCCTGGCCGGGAGAGGGGGGAAGGAAGATATGCCCATCGTCATGAGCATCTCCCTGGCCGGCAGAAACAAAGTATGCCACGAGGGTCGCACCAGCATCCGTCCGGAGCACGTCGGCAGCGACATCCGCAACATCCATAACGGCCCGCATGTTGTACTCGACCTCGCCAAGCTCGATGCGCAAGCCGCGCACCTTGACCTGCGTGTCCTTGCGGCCGATGAACTCAATGCTTCCGTCGCCGTTGTACCGGGCCAAGTCGCCCGACTTGAAGAACCGCTCCCAGCCGGGCAGCTTCGGGGCCCATTCCGGGAGGATCCGGACGGTGCTGGCGTCCGTGCGGGCCGGGTCTCCGAGGTACTCACGGAGCAATGTGGGGCCCTGGCAGACGATCTCGCCGGCGCACCCGACGGGCGCGAGCTGCTCGTGGTTCTGAGGGTCGACGATCCAGCAGTAGCCACCAACGGGCCGGCCGATTGTCATGGGGGAGGGGCCCTCGTCGGAGGCAGTCCATTCTTGCATCGTGCCGAAGACGCAGGTTTCTGTGGGGCCCCAGGCGTTGATGAGACGGACCTTGCCAATCCAGGTGTCTAGGTTGTCACGAGTCAGGGCCTCGCCACCAAGCATAAGAAGCTCAACGTTGGGAATATCCTCGGGCGAGAGGAGACGTCCAAAGGCTGGCGTGAGGAAGACCCAGCTGACGCGCTTATCGCGGATGAACTGCGAGAGCAGGCCGCTGACACGAACATCCTCCGAGGGCACGCAGATGCACGCCCCGTGGATGAGCGGCATCACCGTCTCCGCGACGGACATATCGAAGACGTACGAGGCGAATTGCATGATGCGCACGTCCGGCGTCATCCGCAGACGCCTACCGGCGGCGGTCTGCATCGTGCAGACGGACCTGTGCTCAAGGACGACGCCCTTGGGGGTGCCGGTGCTGCCGGACGTGAAGAGAACGTAGCAGACGTCCCGGGGTCCCACGGTAGTCTTGGGGGCGTGTCTGCTGCGGTCCGTCCTGAGGTCGCGTCGGAGCTTGTCGTCGAGGTCCTTGGAGACCTCGACCACGGTAGACACGAGGGCAGCCATGCGGTCCGCGTTGGCAACGGAAGCCAAGGCGAACCTGGCGTTGGTCTGGCTCGTCACGAGTCTCTGGCGCTGCTCGGGATGCGAAGGGTCCAGAGGCACCCACGCCGCACCGGCTTTGTTGATGGCCAGTATGGACACGAAGAACCACACCGACTTCTCGAAGCAGATGTGCACGAGCTCGCCGACGCCAACGCCCAGACCGACGAGGTGGTGCGCGAGCCGGTTGGAAGCCTGGTTCAGCTCAGCGTACGTGAGCTCGCCATCAGCAGCGACAATCGCAGGGGCAGACGGCCTGCGAATGGCCTGCTCCTCGAGGAGCTGGTGGAAGCACGCGTTCTTGATCGGGCTGTACTCGTCGTTATACTGAATTGCCTTCTGCAGGTCGTACGAACCCGCGACGGCCATGCTGCCTAGGAGTTCGTCGCTCTGCGGGAGGAGCTGCTGCACGATGTTGTCGAACTGGTTGCACAGGGCGACCATCTGGTGCTCCGGCAGGACGTTGGCGTCGTAGATCAGGCTCAGCTCGACGTAGCTGTCGAACACGTGCGCCTGCGCCACGAGCGGGTAGCTGAAGTAGTTGCCGATGGACTCGCTGCCGTGGAACTGTTCGGAGCTGGCCGTCACGAGGACCTGCCCGGGAACCCCGTCGGTGGCCTCGTCCATGGACTGGGCGGGCTGGATGACGAAGAGGCTGTTGAAGTCGCAGACGTCCCTGGTTTCGGCGTTCAGCTTGGCGATCTCTTGGAGCCCGAATTGCTCGTGGGCGACCATGTCGTTGCCCTGGTCTTGGACGGCGCGGAGGAAGGCCGAGATGGGCTGCTCCGGGTCGAGGCGGATGCGGTGGGGCACGGTGGAGACGACGGGGCCGGCCATGTCCTCGAGCCCTGGCACGGGCGCTTGTCTTCCGGAGGCGGACATGGCGAAGCAAATGTCCTTGACATCGTCGGAGTAGCGCGCCAGGAGGATGGCCCAGGCGGCGCGGAGGACCGTCGCCTTGGTCACGCCCGAGTCAGCCGAGGTCGGGGAGCTGATAATGTTGCTGGTGATCATCGTCTTCGGCTTCCCCGCGGCGCGGCCGGGAGGCGGGAAGGTCGCTGGCTTGGCCCCCTCGAGCTGCTGCGTCCAGTACCGGCTTCCGGCGTCGTAGTCGGCCTCGGTGACGTACTTGATGAACCGCGAGTAGGGGACGATCTCGTGCTCGGTCTCGCCGTAGTAGATCTTGTGCAGCGTCTCCATGATGATGCGCAGGGACCAGCCGTCATAGATGGCATGGTGCAGCGTCCAGACGAAGTAGTTGCCGCCGTCCTGGCCCTTGGCCACGGAGTATTGGCAGAGGCGGGAGTCGTAGGCCATTTGAGGCGTTCCGTCCAGGGCTTCGCGGACGCTGACGTCTCCGAAGGACTCCCATTCCGCTTCTTGGCCGCAGACGACCACTTGAACTGTGGCGCCGTTGACAAAGACGATCCTGGTTCGGAGATTGTGGAAGAGGGAAACCGTCTTTTCCCAAGCCAGCTTGAACTTGTCCAAGTCGATGTTGCTCGGGATCTTGTAAAGAAGCTTCGCGACATAAGAGCCCGGCTGCTTCACAGCCAGTGCCATGAGACCCTCTTGGAACTTGGAAGCGGGGTATGCATCCTCGATCGCGCTGGGGCCCGGAAGACCACACTGCTCAGCAGCCTCGCTAAGGATATTGTCGAGCGATGCCGCGCTCAGCATGCTGAAAGGCAAGGCCTCGGGGTAGACAACGCTGCCATCGACGAGCGTAGCGGTCGCAGCGAGACTGCTCAACCTGGCGTCCTTGAAGATGGAGCTGACGGTGATGTTAACACCGCTCTTGCGGGCGAGAGTGACAAGCTGGATCGCGGTGATTGAGTCGCCGCCGATGCGCAGGAAGCTGTCATTCTTGCCGATGGCCTCGGGCGAGGTGTGCAAAATCTGAGCCCACAGGTCACGGAGCTTGCGCTGCATGGCGGTGGTCGGCGGGGAGGTGGAGTGCTCGTTGGCGCCGACAAGAGCAACTGTCGTCAGCTCCTCGGGTGCCAAGGTGGCTCCGAAAGCCTTGAGAGCCTTCCTGTCGAGCTTCATGGACGTTCCGAAAGGCATCTCCTGGAGGGTGAGGATGTTGGCGGGGATCATGTACTCGGGCAGCGCAGCCCTGAGACTCGTGAACATTGAAGCCACCCGCGCTTCCGAGGACTTGGTGGTTGGGAGAAGTGCAAGATCAGATGAGTCGGCGTTGGCGCTGTCGTTAAAAGTGACGAAACCGACAAGGACATCTCCAGTCTCCCGCTTGATGACCTCAACAGCGGCGTGCTCAACGGAGGAGCAGGCCTTCTTGATCTGGTACTCGATCTCGGCGAGCTCGATACGCTGCCCTCTGAGCTTGACCTGGTTGTCGCGGCGGCCGAGGTACTCGATAGCTCCATCGGGTCTGTATCTGACGAGGTCGCCGGTCTTGTAAAACCGCCGCAGCAGGACAGGGTTCTCGTCGAACTGCGAGAGCCAGGCGGGGTCCTCGATGAAGACCTGGGCCGTCTGCTCGGGAGCGTTGAGGTAGCCGCGGGACAGAGTGTGTCCCTGGACGAGCAGCTCTCCGACGCATCCTATCGCTGCCAGGCGGTTGTGGTCCTGCGGGTCAACAATCCACGCAGTCGCGTTCTGGCTCCGGCCAATGGTTGCAGGGGATTCATCAGCCGAGGCAAAGATGTGCGAGACACAGTCCACGCAGGCCTCGGTAGGGCCATAAGCGTTGATTAGCTTGACATGACCGAACCAAGTGTCCAAGTTCTGCGAGGTAAGAGCCTCGCCGCCAAGGAGCAAGGTCTCGAGACCAGGCACCTCCTCAGGGGTCAGCGTGGTCGCAAAGGAGGGTGTCAACATGGCCACGTTGACGTTGTTGTCGCGGATGAACTTGGCCGTCTCCTGCAGCCGATCAGCATCAGAGGGAACGCAAATCGTCCCTCCAAACACCAACGGCGTCACGATCTCGCTGAGGCTGCCGTCGAACACGTAGTTGGAAAACTGCAACACCCGCGAAGATGGGTTCAGTCCGTAGGCGGTCCCGTGGCCCATGACGCTGGAGCAGATCGCGACGTGGTCGACAACCACGCCCTTGGGCTTGCCCGTGGAACCGGACGTGAAGATGACATATGCGGCATTGTCGGGGGTCGCGTGAGAGAGACCGGCTGGTGTCTCATCTGGAAGCCCTGAGAGAAGCGCTTCCGAGACGCAGACGGTCCTGGGCGCTGTGCCGACACAGGACTCTGATGTCTTTGGGGAGGCGAGGAGGACCTGGGCGCCGACTTGCTCTGCGAGCTGCCGGCGTCGGGACTCGGGATAAGTGGGGTCCAGGGGGACGAACGCCGCGCCGGCTTTGAGCACCGCCAGTGTTGCGACTGTTGCCCATTTGGACTTTTCGAAACAAGTCGGCACGAAGGTCTCGGAGCGTACACCGAGGGTACGGAGATACGCGGCAAGCTTGCTGGAGAGGCGGTCAAGCTCGGCGTAGGTCAGTTGACCATCCCACGAGTCCACAGCCGGGTGATTGGGCTGTGATGCAGCGCGCTTGGAGATCATCTCATGGACGCACTCGCGAACAGCAGAGGGCGGCTTCGTCATGTTCCACTCGTGAATCTTCTCGACATCCTGCGGCCCGCAGAGCTGAACATCGGAGAGACTGACGCTGCTGTCACCAGATGACAGCTGCATGACAACATAAGAATACTGGTCGCAGATGCGGTTCATCATCTCGGGCCCGATGACGCGCGAGTCGTGCGAGACCATGATCTCGACCGCGTTCTTCTCGCTAATGACGCATTGGAGAACGAGCGGGTAGACGTCGTAGCTCTGGTTCTTGCCGGCGACCATGTCGTTGAGCGTGATGCTGCTGGCGTCGGGCACCACGGAGCCCTTCGCCGCTGGCTGGATCACCATGTGGTTCTTGAAGTCGCACGCCTCGCGGGTGGGGGGGCTGTACTTGGCGATCGTCGCCAGACCCGTGTGCTCGAAGGGGATCATGGCGTTGGACTGGTTCTGCACGCCCTCGAGGAAGTTTGCGACGCTGACGGACGGGTCAAGCTTGATGTGCACGGGCACGGTGCCGATGGTGGGGCCGAGGATATTGTGGATCCCCGGGATCGGAGCGCCGCGGCCGGAGACGGTGCTCCCCACGACGGCGCTGTCGGTGTTGGTGTACCGGGACAAAACAATAGCCCAAGCGGCGCGGAGAATATTAGCCGTAGTAATCTTGGACCCCGGGCGAGAGGGGACGGTGATGCCGCGGGAGATGGCGCCGTCGCAGCGGATGTCGGTGACCCCGGCAGGGATGGCGGGGAAGTCGACGACATCGGCCCCGCTGAGGTGCGAGACCCAGTACTCGCGCGCCCTCTCCGGGGTGCAGGACTTGGAGTACCGGACGAAGTTGCTGTAGGACAGCGGCTGCGTCATCCTGTTTCCGAGGCAGGCGTCCTGCAGCACCTGGATCATGCAGCCGAGCGTCCAGCCATCGAAGATGGAGTGATGGATGTCCCAGACCATGTAGAGGTCGTCGCCCTCGCAGGCCAGGGTGTAGAAGGACAGCCTGGTGCCGTAGCCTACGGCGGGCGGCTCGCGGTCTGCGACCTCGGACAGCGGGACGGGGTCGTGGTTCTCCCACCGGACGGTCTCGTGAACGACGACCTGGCGCGGGCCCTGGGCCGTCATGATGAAGCGAGTGCGCAGGTTCTCGCAAGAGCGGACCATGCACGCAACAGCCTCTTGGAAGAGCTCGAGATCCACGATGTCGGGAAGGGGGATGTTGAAGCGAGCCATGTAGGAACCCGGGTAGCGCTCAGCGAGGGTGATGAGGCCCTCCTGGATGCCGGTACAGGGGAACGCGTCGACGATGCGCTTGACATGAACCTTGCACTGCTCCACGGCTGCTTCCTTGACACTGGCGCGTTCTTCAGCAGGGAGAAGGCCCCAAGGCTTCACGTCCTCGGCGGGCAGCTCGGCCTCGACGAGCTTGGCCTTGGCCGCCACCGCGGAAAGTCGTGAGTCATCAAACAGGTCGGCCACGGTCAGGAGAATGCCCTGGTCGCGCGCCGTCGTCGTGACGGCGATGGCGACGATGGAGTCGCCGCCCAGCGCGATGAAGTTGTCGTCGCGGCCGATGGTCTTGGCCTCGATGCCGAGCGCGTCGGCCCAGATCTGCTGCAGCTGGCTCTCCATCAGGGTCTCGGGGGCCCTCTTCTCGGCGTTGACGAGCGAGTACTCTGCAATGTCGTCTCTGCTCAGGGCTGCCGTCAGGGCGCGGAGGGTCTTTCTGTCGAGCTTGGTCGAGGAGATGACGGGCATCGAGCGGCAGGGCACGAACAGCGTGGGCACCATGTATCGCGGCAGCCTGCTTCCGAGCGCGGCGACCAAGCTGGAGATCTGCTGCTGGAGGTCCGGGGTCAGGGACATGAAGACGCCCTGCTGTTCGTCGCCGCTCTTGGTGCCGGTGGTGTGCGTGTCGTGGTTGAAGCAGAGGTAGGCGACGAGATGGACGCCAGCCGTGTCGCCGCGGAAGACGTCGACGGCGACCTGTCGCACGCCTTCGAGGGAGTCGCGGACGGCGCCTTCGACTTCCTCCAGCTCGACTCTGAATCCGCGGATTTTCACCTGCGTGTCCTTGCGGCTGACGAATTCGATGGTGCCGTCCTCGTTGTAGCACCCGAGATCGCCCGTCTTGAAGAACCGGTTCCAGCCCTGTTCGTGTCGATGAGGCGCCCACAGAGGCAGGGAAGATACGGTCGTCTCAGCTGTCTTGGCCGGGTTCGAGAGATATTCTCTGAGAATCGTCGGGCTTTGGACGACTGCTTCTCCGATGCACCCAATAGGGGCTAGACGTTGAGGATCTTCCGGATCAACGAGCCAGACACGGCCGCCAACAGGTCTGCCGATCGTAAGGGGCGAGTCTGTAGCAGACTTCCACTCGTGAACGGTGCTGAAAACACACGTCTCCGCAGGTCCCCATCCGTTGAAGAGACGAACCTTGCCGAACCACTTCTGCAGAATATCCCGTCCGACGGCCTCGCCAGCTAACATGAGCGTTTGCAGCGAGGGGACATCTTGGGGTTGAAGGGTGCGGATGAAGGCCGGGGTCAGCAGTGCCCACGTCACGTCATGCTCCTTGATGAACTCCCGCAGGGAATTCATGCGAATATCTTCAGAGGGGACGTGAACGGAAGCGCCAGCGATGAAGGCACCCAGGGCCTCGCCGATACACGCGTCAAAGACGTAGGACGCGAATTGGAGCATGCGGGCGCCAGGATGGATCCCGACGCGTTTCCCAATATCTGTGAGAGCGGTGCAGACGGACCGATGCTCCATGACGAGACCCTTAGGTGTGCCAGTGCTGCCGGATGTAAACAGGACGTACGCGGCGTTTCTGGATGTGATGCCGCGGTTGAGAAGGCAGGCCGGGCCCGGGCCGGATGCGAGAAGCTGGTCGTCGAGAGACGCGGAAACTTCCAGCACGCGGGGGACCAGCTCGGCACACATCGCAGCGTTAGAGGGCGAGGCCAATGCGAGGGTTGCGGCTGTTTGACGGGCGACTTGACGTTGTCGTTCCAGGGGATGGGACGGCTCGAGAGGGACCCAAGCACAACCCGCTTTATTTAGAGCAACGATAGCCACGAAGAACCAGACGGACTTTTCGAAGCAGACGTGCACCATGGAATCGTTGACCACGCCATAGTCCTTGACGATATGAGACGCCAACCTCGTGGCCGCAGCATCGAGCTGGCTGTACGTCAGCTCGCCGTCCCAGGCACTAACAGCAAGGGACTCCGGAGCAGTGCAAGCGTGACGCTCGATGAAGTGGTGGACGCACGAGTCGACGATCTGCGGCTCGTTGTCGTTGAACTCCATCGCGCGCTGCAGGTCCCAGGGACCCGCGAGGTCGAGCTCCGCCATGGGCCTGCTGGCATTCAGCCCGCCGAGCTGCTGCACGAGGTGCGCGTACTGCCGCGAGAGCGAGGTGACTTGGCTCTCCGACAGCACGCGCGAGTCGTAGATGAGGACCAGCTCGGCGCGGTCGTCGTGGACGTGGCCCTGCGCGACGAGGGGGTAGTTGAAGTAGCCCTGGAGCTCGTTCATGGCGTCCTCCCTAGACCCGGACGACTCGAGGAGAGCGCTGGAGGAAGAATCGTCAGAGTAGGCCAGGTGAGGCATGGGCTGGATGACGAGCAGACTGCTGAAGTCGCAGGCGTCCTTGGCCTCGGGGCTGAGGCGTGCGATGGACTGCAGGCCGAACTGCTCGTAGGGGACCATGTCAACGCCCTGGTTCTGGACGTCGAGAAGGTAATCGGACACGGTCCTCTCACCGCGGCCGTCGAGACGGACCCGCAGGGGCACCGTGGCGATGATCGGGCCGGCGATGGATTCGATCCCGGCGACAGGGGCCTGTCTTCCTGAAATGGTCGTGCCGAAACAGACATCGTCGCTGTCGCAGTACCGCGAGAGCAACAAAGCCCACGCCGCGCGCAGAATCGTGGCCTTGGTGATGGACGAGTCTACATCACCAGCGGCAGGAAGCATGACCGTCTGCGCGAGTGAGCGACTGGTTTCCTCACCCGGTGCTGACGATGGCAGAGGAGGAGGGAAGCTCGCGCGCTTGGCATCCTGCAGCTGTGTCTTCCAGTACTCGGCGCCGGCATCGCGATCCAGGCCGGCGAGGTACTGGATGAAGCTCGAGTAGGGGCGGGGCGCGGACTCAGGCGTCGTTGTGCCGTGATAGGTACGGTAGAGAGTCTCAGTGATGAGGCGGATAGTCCAGCCGTCGTAGACGGTGTGGTGGATGACCCACGTGAAGTGAGTTGATCCGTCCTTATCCTTTGCCAGGGCATAGTGGCAGAGACGCGAGCCGCACATCATTTCGACCTCCCTGGCGTTGTTGGACAGTTCCGAGGGGCTGATGTTGCTTGCGCCCATCGTCGTCCAGTCGACATCGTCCTTGACGAGGACCTGGTAGAATGCGCCCTTGTGGAAGATGATTCTCGTCCTCAGGACACCGCAGGCCGCAATGGTACGCTCCCAGGCGTCCTTGAAGCGCGCGACGTCTGCATCCTTGCCGAGCTTGAAGAAGAAGCGGGCGATGTAGGTGCCGGGCTGCTTGACGGCCAGGGCCATGAGACCTTCCTGTAGTCGGGTGCACGGGTAGATATCCTCAATCGCCTCGACGGGGATGTCGCACTGATCCGCTGCGGAAGACATGGCGAGGTCGGCCTCGGACTCCGGGAGCAAGCTGAACGGCTCCGCTTGGGTGGCGACGCTCTCTTCGAGGATCTCGGCGTTGGCGGCCATGATGTCGAGACGGGAGTCCTTGAACACGGATGCCACGGTCAGGGCAATACCCTGGAGACGGGCCTGCGTGGTCAGCTTGATGGCCGAGATGGAATCACCTCCGATGCGGAGGAAGCTATCGTTTCTGCTGATGTCTTCGGGGTTGAGGCCGAGGACCTGCGCCCAAAGATCCCGTAGCTTGAACTCCAGGTCGGTGGCAGGGGCGACCCTCTCGCGGTGGCTGATCAGGCTTGAAAGAACAGCGATCTGGTCTTGGGAGAGTTGCGCGGCGATGGCCTTCAGCTGCTTCTTGTCGAGCTTCATGGACGTGCCAAAAGGCATGCGCGTCAGGGGCAAGAGAAGACCAGGCACCATGTATCTGGGGAGTTTAGCCTGCAGGTCACCCAAGATCGTCGAAAGACGCGTTTGAACAACCCCCTCGACGGGAAGAAGTTGAATATCAGTGCTGGCGTCCTCGGAGTCGGCGAAGGAGATGAAGGCGACAAGCGTCTCGCCAGATTCTCGTTGGACAACGTCAACAACAGAGTGGGTGATCTCCGAGCAGGAAGTCTTGATGTGGAACTCGATTTCCGACAACTCGATGCGCTGGCCGCGGAGCTTGACTTGCGTATCGGCGCGCCCGACGTAGACGATGCTACCGTCGGTGTTGTAGCGCACCAGGTCTCCGGTGCGGTACGTCCTCGATCCTGAAGTTGATGACCACGCGGGACGGTGCTCAGCGAACAGCCTCTTCGTCCGTTCATCATCGCCAAGGTAGCCGCGAGCGAGGGCGTGGCTCTCGACGACGAGCTCGCCAACGCAGCCGAGCGGCGTAAGCACGTCTGGGGCATCCTGCTCGACAATCCAGCATCTGGCGTTGAAGGGCTTGCCGACGGTGGTGGCAGCCAGACCCGGAGCCGCAGTGCCGAAGTCGTGCGTCAAGCAGACGACGCAGGTCTCGGAAAGACCGTACCCATTATGCAGACGCACTCCAGGGCGGTTCCAAGTGCGAACGACGTCTTCGCCGGGGGCCTCGCCCACAAGCACCAGGGTGCGCACTGTCGGCGCCGTGTCCGGGTTAATCGTGCTGGCGAACGACGGCGTGACGATGGCGGTGTTAACCTGGGCCTCGGCGAGGTAACCAGCAATGTCCTGCAGCCTTTGAGTTTCCGAGGGCACGCAGACGGTGCCTCCAAAGGACAGGGTGCCGAGGATCTCGATTATGGAGGCGTCGAAGACGTGGCTCGAGAACTGCAGCACACGAGAGCCGAGACTTTCTCCGAAATCTTCGGTCAAACCGACGATGCTGGAGCACAGACCGGCGTGCTCGACGACGATGCCCTTGGGGACGCCGGTTGAGCCCGAGGTGAAGATGATGTAGGCCATGTTGTGAGGGGCGGCGGGGGTGGTGGTGTTCCTACCGGTCTTGGAGAGAGAGGAATCACCGGAGAAGAAACCGTTAGTCAGAGGAATCACAGTCGCGACCTTTCCAGAGAACAAAGATGCGAAGGTGGGAGAGGTGATGACGATGTCGGCACCGACTTGGCGCAGAATCTCCTGGTGACGAGTTGACGGGTGGGATGGGTCGAGAGGAACGAACGCGCCTCCGGACTTGATGATGCCCACCATGGCCACGATAGCCCAGACCGACTTGTCGAAGCAGAATGGCACAACCTTCTCAGGACCGAGACCGAAGCGTGCGAGGTGGTTGCTCAGCTGGGTGGATAGGCGATCTAGCTCTGAGTACGTGAGAGATCCATCCCAGGCGGAAATGGCTTCCTTGTGAGGGTTCTGGGCGGCTGACCTGGCAATCAAGTCGTGCACGCAGGTCTCGTCGAGGCGGGGAGCAGCCATGTTCCAGAGCATGATCTGCGCGAGGTCCTCGAGGCCTGCGAGGTTGACGCTGTAAAGCAGCGCAGTGTGGTCGTCGCCAGCCAGAAGGCCCTGAACCGCGGTCCGGAAGTGGTGCGAGATGGTCTTGACCTGCGCCTCCTCGAGTACTTGCACATCGTAAAAGGCGACCAGCTCGACGTGATCCGGGTAAGTGTGCGCCTGGAGGACGAAGGGGTAGTTGACGTAGCTCGAGCCCTCAACGGCGCTCGACATATCTCCGTCCTCGGCGGCAGCCTCCAGGATCGCTGGGGCGGAGTCATCGGCAGCGTACTGCAGCTGCTGCGCGGGCTGGATGACGAACAAACTCGACAGATCACAAGCATCCTTGGCATCGGGGCCGAGCTTAGAAATGTTGTGCAGGCCGAACTGCTCGTGCGCAACCATGGCAGTGGCCTGGCTCTGGATCTGGTCCAGGAAGCCGGAGACGGACTGTCCGCGGTCGATCCGGACCCGGACGGGGACTGTAGCGACCACGGGTCCTGCGACGTCTTCGATTCCGTCGACGGGGGCGTGGCGGCCGGAGACGGCGGTGCCGAAGCAGACGTCCTCCGACTCGGCGTGGCGGGAAAGGACGAGGGCCCACGCGGCACGGAGCACAGTGGCAATGGTAATGCGGGCGTCTCTGGTTTCGGACTCGGGAAGGGGGATGTCAGTCTTGAGAGAGCGGGTGACGGCGTCGCTTGCAGCAGTCTCCTGCAGCGCGGCGGGACGAGATGAGGCCGGGAAGGCTGTTCGTTTTGCGTCTCGCAACTGGTTGGCCCAGTAGCTCGCGCCTTCGTCGTGGTCAAGGTTGCGGATGTATCGGATGAAGCGGGCGTACGATACTGGTGCGCGCGCGCTCCCTTCGGGGTGGTTGTAGGCTTGGTGTAGGGCCTCCATGACGATCTTGCCGGTCCAGCCGTCGTTGATGGCGTGGTGGATGGTCCAGACGAAGTGGTCACCGTCGGCTCCGCGGACGATCTTGTAACGGCAAAGGCGAGAGCCGTAGCCCAAGGTGATGTCCTCTGACTCTGTATCCCAAGAGACGTCGTCCTTGACGATGATTTGGATGGACTCGCCTTGGAAAAGAACGATCCTGGTCCGCAGGTTCTCGAACATACCGACGACCGTCTTCCACGCGGCCTTGAACCGGGGAATGTCGACATCACGTCCGAGGCGGTAGACGTACTTGGCCACGTACGAGCCGGGCTGCTTGACCGCGAGTGCCATCAGTCCTTCTTGCAGCGAGCTGCAAGGGTAGGCATTCTCGATGACAGCTCCGGATGGCAGGCCACAGATCTCGCGGAGAGAAGAACCCTCCACATGGTCATCCGTAGACGTGATGTCGATAGATGACTGATGCTTGACCAGATCCTGCATGGGCTGTTCCAGCAAGCCAAAGGCGACGTCGTCATGGACAACCTGGTTCTCGTGCACAGAGTCCTGGTTGACCTTGAGACTCAGACTTGACAATCTCGGGTCGTCAAAGATGTCCTTCACAGTGAACGAGAAACCAGCCTTGCGACCAGCAGACACAAGACGAATAGCCGAGATGGAGTCACCTCCGATGCGCAGGAAACTGTCATCACGGCCAACCATCTCCAGCGGCAGGCCGAGCAGCTCAGACCACAGCTTCTGCATGCGACGCTCCGTCTGGGTCTCGGGCTGGCGATGGTTCCCGTCCGCGAGCGAGTACATGACGAGATCCTTCTGGCTCAGCGCAGCCGTGGCGCTCCGGAGCTTCTTGCGGTCCAGCTTCGTGGATGTGATCACGGGCATGAACCGGCAGGGGATGAATAGCGTCGGGACCATGTACTGCGGCAGACGAACAGCCAGTTCGCCAGCCATGGTGGCAATAGTCTTTCCGAGTTCGCCGTCGATTGGCAAGAAGGGGCTGTCCGGTCCAGAAGCCTCCGTGTCGTTGGTGAAGGAAAAGTACGCCGCTAGGTTCGTGCTGGCGTCGGTCTTGAACACATCCACGGCGACCTGGCACACGTCCTCCAGCGCGCTGCGGACGTGATGTTCGACTTCGCTGAGCTCCACGCGCAAACCGCGGATCTTGACCTGCGTATCTTTCCGCCCGACGAACTCGATCGTGCCGTCGGCCTTGTTGTAGAAGGCCAGGTCGCCAGACTTGTAGAACCGGCCCCAGCGGGGTTGCTCCTGGCGAGGAGCCCAGGTCGGAAGGTCCTTGACCGTGGTCTGCTGTGTAAGTGTCTCGTTGCCCAGGTACTCGCGCAGCAGCGTAGGGCCCTGGATGACGACTTCACCGACGCAGCCCGTGGGCGCGAGGCGCCGCGGCTCCGCCGGGTCGACGATCCAGCAGAATCCTCCCACGGGGCGGCCGATGGTGAGAGGGGAGTCGTTCGCGGCGAACTCGTGCAGGGTGCTGAACACGCAGGTCTCTGCTGGGCCCCAGCCGCTGAAGAGACGGACCCGCCCCTGCCACGCGTCGACGATGTCTCTGCCCACGGCTTCTCCAGTGGCGATCAGGGCCTCGAGGGTGGGGAGGTCGTCGGGGGACGTGGTGCGGAGGAACGAGGGGGTAAGGAGGGACCATGTGACGCGGGCCTCGTTGGCGAACTCGGAGAGGTTGTTCATACGGGCGTCGTCAGAGGGGATGCAGATACAAGCACCTGCGATCAGTGTGCCGACGGACTCGAGGATGATGGCGTCGAAGACGTAGGATGCGAACTGCAACATGCGGGCGTCGCGGCCCATGCCTAGTCTCTTGAGGATGGCGACTTGGCTGCTGCAGACGGCCTCATGCTCCATCACGAAGCCCTTTGGCACGCCGGTACTTCCTGAGGTGAACAGCACGTAGGCAGCATCGTCGGGGGTGACGCCGGTGTGGGGAGTGCTCAGGCCGGGAGACTGGCCTAGCATGCGGTCGAGTGCGGCCGAGACGACGGCGACGTCGGCGGTCAACCCGATGCATCGCTCGTAGGTCGTCGGCGATGCGAGAGTGAGTTTTGAGCCCGTCTGGGATGTGATTTGTAAGTGACGGTCCGAGGGATGGCCTGGGTCGAGGGCGGACCACGCGGCGCCGGCCTTGTTCACAGCCAGCATGGCTACAAAGAACCAGGCTGACTTCTCGAAACAGGTGTGGACAATGTCGCCGCGTCCAACACCGTAGTCATCAACAAGGTGGCGGGCGAGCTTGTTGGCGGCGACGTCCAGCTCCCGGTAGGTCATCTTCGAATCCCACGCGTACAGCGCCGGCGCGTCCGGCTGCCGCTTGGCCCGCTCCTCGAAGAGGGTGTGAACACAGGTGCGGATGGTAGCGGGTACCTCGCGGTTGTTCCACTCCAGGGCTTGCTGGATGTCCAACTCGCTAGTGACGATTACATTGGTCAATGGGGTGTCGTCTTGTTGAAGAAGTTGCTGAACGACATGGTCGTATTGGTGCGCGAGGGAGTTGATCTGCGCAGAGGAGAGCACATCCGGGTCATAGACGAGCGCGAGCTCGACCATGTCGCGGTGGACGTGGCCCTGGACGACAAGCGGGTAGTTGAAGTACCCGTCCATGGCGTCGCCCGCGACATCAGCGTTCTCGATGACAGGCTTGGTCGGGTTGTCGGCGTACATGAGGTCGGCCACGGGTTGGACGACTAGGAGACTCGAAAAGTCGCACGCCTCCTGGGCCTCGCGGCTGAGCTTGGTGATGTTTTGGAGACCAAACTGCTCGAAAGGCACCATGTCCATGCCCTTGGCTTGCAGGTCGTCGAGGAATGAAGACACAGTGGCCTTCTTGTCCTCGAACCGGACCCGTAGAGGGACCGTTGCGATGATGGGACCTGTGATACTGGCGATTCCAGGCACAGGTGCGTTACGCCCGGAGATGGTGGCGCCGAAGCAGACGTCGTCCGTCGCGCAGTAGCGAGCTAGGACTATGGCCCACGCAGCCCTCAGGATCGTGGGCTTCGTGATGGACGAGCCGGTGGAGTTGGGCATCGCGAGACGGTGACGGAATGTCCGGCTTTCACTTCCCGGGCCGGACTTGTTGCTGAGGGGGAAAGTCGCGCGCTTCGCCTCCTGTAGCTCGTTTCTCCAGTAGTCCTCGGAGGCTTGCGTGTCGAGGGACATGGTGTACTGGATGAAGTTGGCGTAAGCTGGCGGTTGCTGTGTGTCGGTGCCGTTGATGTCGTAATACGCCCGGTGCAGCGTCTCGACAATCAGACGCGTCGTCCAGCCATCGAACACAGCGTGATGAAGCGCCCAGACGAGGTAGTTGGCTCCGTCTTCTCCCTTGGCGAGAGAGTAGCAGGATAGTCTGGAGCCGTATCCCATCTCGAGCTTGGCCATCGCGGAGAGGGTGTCTTGAAGTGTGAGACTGCCGGCGTCGAAGCCAAAGGTCTCCCACTGGGCCTCTTCTGCGACAACGACCTGCAGAGCCGTCTCGTCAAGGTGTGCAATCCTGGTACGCAGGATCTTGCACAGAGAGACGGTGCGAGTCCAGGCGGCCTTCAGCCGAGTCATGTCGACGTCGTCAGAGATGCGGTAGACGAACTTGCCGATGTAGGATCCGGGTTGTTTAACGGCCAGCGCGATCAGGCCCTCCTGGAGACTGGTGCAGGGGTAAATATCCTCGACCTGGCTCTGGTCCGAAAGCGCGCAGTGTTGCTGGGCCTCGGAGATGAGATCCGGTACTCTGGATGCGGACACAAGAGAAAAGGGCTCGACTTCAGACACGGAAGACGCCAGCGCAGCGTCTTCGATAACGCTCGCGGCAGCGGCCATGTCAACAAGGCGCGGGCTCTTGAAGATGGACGCCACGGTGAGGTCGATGCCGGCGCTGTCTCTCGCGAGGGTGACGAGCTTGATGGCGGAGATGGAGTCTCCCCCGATGGCGAGGAAGCTGTCCGACCTGCCGATCTCGCCCTCGGAAATCCCGAGGACTCGGGCCCAGAGCTCCCGCATCTGGAGCTCCTGCGGCGTCTCTGGGGCAACCTTGTCCTCACTGGTCGCGAGGGAGTAAGCCCGGAGCTCCTCGGCATCCAGACCGGATGCCATCGCGCGGAGACCCTTCCGGTCCAACTTCATTGACGTCGAGTACGGCATCTCGCGCAGCACGAGGACGGAGCTGGGCACCATGTACGACGGCAGCTTGGCCCTGAGCTGGTCAAGGATGGACGTTGAACGGGCGTTCAGCTTGGCGTCCATGGGGACCAGGCCACTGGCGTTGTCCGTGGTGGCATCCGAAAAGCAGACGAAAGCAAAGAGAAGCGTCGAAGAGTCGCGGACAACAACGTCGACCGCAACCTGCTCCACCGTCTCCTCCACCTCCCTGATCCCATGCTCAATTTCGCCGAGCTCGATGCGCTGGCCGTGCAGCTTGACCTGCCCATCGCGTCTTCCAACGAACTCCAGCGTCCCGTCAGCGTTGTACCGCACGAGATCGCCGGTCTTGTAAAGACGGAGGTCGTCCGACTCGCCAGTAATAAAGGACCTTTGCGTCCGGGCTTCGTCGCCGAGGTAGCCCTTCGCAAGTGCATATCCCTGAACAACGAGTTCACCAGTGCAGCCCACGGGCGCGAGGCGGGTGTGGTCGTCGGGCTCGACGATCCAGCACAGGTTGTTGAACCCACGGCCGATGGTCCGGGCAGAGGCCTCGAGGGAGGGGTACTCGTGCATCACGCACATGATGCAGGTTTCTGTCGGTCCGTAGCCGTTGAGCAGCCTGAGACGCGGGTGCCAGGTCCTGATGAGATCGGGCGAGGGTGCCTCGCCGACAAGGACAAGGGTTTCGAGGCTAGTGACCTTTTCGGGGGAAAAGGTGCTTACGAAGGAAGGGGTCAGGAGGGCCGTGTTCACGCCGGCGGATTGGATGTACGCGGGCAGGTCCTGGAGACGCGAGGCCTCCGAGGGCGTGCAGACGGTGCCGCCGAAGACGAGGGTGCAGAAGATCTCGGTGATGACGGCGTCGAAGACGTGGCTGCTGAATTGGAGGAAGCGGGTCGCTCCCGACATGCCCATGACCATGCCGTGGGTGACGAGACTCGAGCATACCGCGTGGTGCTGGACGACGATGCCCTTGGGCTTGCCGGTTGAGCCAGAAGTAAACAGGACATAGGCGGCATCGCTTCCCTGAGTCTGAGGTAGGGCGATGTCGTCAATGTTGCTGGCCTCGATGGTCTTCATCTCGGAGGCTGAGAGGGTGATGACGCGAGACGAGAGCTTCTGGCATGCCTGTGTTGTAGAGGCCGAGGCCACAACAACCTCAGCACGCGCCTGCTCAATGACCTCGCGGTGTCTCTCCTCGGGATGCGACGGATCGATGGGCACAAAGGCGCTGCCCGTCTTCAAGACCGCGAGCATCGCAACAGCAGCCCAGACGGTCTTCTCAAAGCACACGGGCACCATATCCCCGGGCCTCACACCTTGACGAACAAGTTGCTTAGCAAAGGCCGTGGACATGGCCTCCAGCTCCTCGTACGTCGCGCTCCCGTCCCAGCCGCTCAGGGCCTCCTTGTCCGGGTTCTCCGCCGCCTGCATCGCGACGAGGTCCTGGATGCAGGTGTCGACAAGCTTGGGCGGGCACCCGTTCCACTGCATGACCTTTTGCGAGTCCCACGGCCCGGAGACGGAGACGTTGCCCAGCGAGCCTGGGGTCTCGTCGTTGGCGAGGAGCTGCTGCACGACGTGGTTGAACTGCGCGGACAGCGCCTCCATCTGCGCGTCCTCGAAGAGTCCCGAGTCGTAGACGAGCAGCAGGCCCACGCCGCCGTCGGCGGAGACGCGGCCCTGGACGACGAGCGGGTAGTTGAAGTAGTCCTGGAACTCGGCGTCAGGCTCTCCTGTCAGGGTGGCGAGGTCTACGGGCGTGAGGAGGCAGCCTGCGGGTGGTTCCAGCTCGGCCGCGGGTTGGACGACGAGCAGGGAGGAGAAATCGCAGGCGTCCTTGGCCGATGGGGAGGTCTCCGAGATTTGGCGCAGGCCGTACTGTTCGTGGGGAATCATGTCGACGGCCTGGTCTTGGACTGCGCGGAGGAACTGCGAGACGGATTTTGTTGCGTCGAGCTTTACTCTGACCGGCACTGTTGCCACGGCCGCTCCGGCCATGCGCTGCAGTCCCGGGATAGAGGATTGGCGGCCGGAGACGGTTGAGCCGAAGGTGATGTCGTCGGTGTCGCTGTACCTGGCGAGCACCACAGCCCAGGCGGCGCGGATGATGGTGGCCTTGGTGATGGAGGTGGAGGTTGTCGAGGGAAAGTCGATAGCGGTGCTCATGGATTTGGTGGCACCGGCCTTTGATGTTGAGGATGCTGGGTACGAAGCTCGCTGGGCGCCTTGCAGCTGCTCGCTCCAGTACTCGGTCTCGGCCTCCTTGTCGAGCCGGTTTGCGTGGACGACGAACCCGGCAAACGAAGGGAGAGGCAGCGTCTCGACCTCGTTGTACGTGTCCATGAGGGCTTCCATCACGATGCGCATCGTCCAGCCGTCGCTAATGGAGTGGTGCATGAAGAGAGCGAAATAGTAGCTGCCGTCGGCCTGGGCAATTGCGTAGCGACATAGGCGCGAGCCGTACGACATGCGAGCTTCTACCATGCTGTTCAGAACAGATTGAAGGTTTTCATCGGTCCGACCATCAGCCTCCCAGAAGACGTCGTCTTCGACGGTAAGCTGAATTGCCTGGCCCTTGACGATAGCCACCCTGGTGCGGAGGTTTGCGCAGAGGTCGACGATGTGCTCCCAAGCAGCTCTGAATCGCGGCAGATCGACGTTCTCAGGGAGTTTGTAGACGGTCTTGAGGACGTACGATCCGGGTTGACGCTCTCCGATAGCCAAGAGGCCTTCCTGGAGCTGGGTGCAGGGGTAGGCATCTTCGACGATGTCCGTCTCCGTCAGGCCGTACATCTTGCGCACGTCGTCCCCGGATTGGATCATCTCGCGAACGTCCTCGTCCAGGAGCTGGAAGGGGGCAATGTTGCTGCCGCCCTGTTGCAAATTGGCGTCCCCCTCGAGGGGCTCAACCTCCACTGCCGTGGCACTCATGGCAGATAGTCGAGGGTCGTTGAAGATGTCCTTGACGGTCAGAGCGAGACCAACCTCCCTAGCGAGCGTGACGAGTCTAATGGCACCGATGGAGTCACCGCCGATCCGGAGGAAACTATCGTCTCGGCCGATATCGTCCGCAGAGATCCCAAGGACCTTGGCCCACACCTGCTGAAGCTTCGTCTCCGTCGCCGTTTCTGGGGCCCGCTTGACGGAGCTGGAGAGTCCGTATCGCGAGATCTGTTCTTGGCTGAGCTCGAGGGCAAGCTTTCGAAGCAGGCCGCGGTCGAGCTTTGTAGAGGTGACGAACGGCATCCGGCTGCACGGCACAAACAATGCTGGGACCATGTACCGCGGGAGACTGACCCCCAGGACGCCGACGAGATCGCCAACACGGCGTTCGAGGTGCGCAGTCAGCGGGAGGAACAGCCCGGGGCCGGCGGTGAGAGCCTCGGCCTTGGAGACGTCGTCCTCCATCGTAAAGAATGTGACGAGGCGGACGGCGCCGTCGGTCCGGAGGACGTCGACGGCGACCTGGCCCACACCATCCAAGTGGGTTCTGATAGCGTGTTCCACCTCGCCGAGCTCGACGCGCAGGCCGCGGATCTTGACTTGGGTATCTTTCCTTCCGATGTACTCGATCGTGCCATCGGCGTTGTAGCGGCACAAATCTCCGGATCTGTAGAAACGAGACCATCTAGGAGACTTGCCTCGAGGTGCCCATTCTGCTGCGAGGACGGCAGAGGCAGCCGTTCTCTCGGGATCCGAGAGGTACTCGCGCATGATGGTAGGTCCCTGGATGGCGAGCTCTCCGACGCAACCGACGGGGGCCATCTTGTAGGGGTCGGCGGGGTCAACGACGTACCCGTATCCTCCGACCGGTCTTCCGATCGTGACCGGCGACTCGTCGAGGGATGTCCATTCGTGGATGGCGCTGAAGACGCAGGTCTCAGCCGGGCCCCAACCGTTCACGAGACGCAGCTTTCCGAACCAGGCCTCGAGGTTATCGCGGCCAACAGCCTCACCCGCAAGTATGAGAAGCTCCAGGCCGGAAAACTGCTCAGGTCTCATCGTCCTGGCGTACGAGGGCGTCAAGATGGCCCAGTTAACGTTCGCAGCGCGGACAAAGGACGCGAGGTCGCCCATCTTGGCCTCCTCCGAGGGCACACACACGCAGCCGCCGTGCAGCAGGGCGCCAAAGATCTCGCCGACGCTGAGATCGAACACGCACGAGGCGAACTGCAGCATCCGCACGTTTGAATCTGCTCGCAGACGTTTTCCGATGGCCAGCTGGCTCGTACAAGCTGCGCGGTGCTCCATGACGAGACCTTTAGGTGTGCCGGTACTGCCCGAGGTGAAGAGCACATACGCTGCGCCGGCCGGGGTCACGGCGACATCGGGCCCGGCGAGGGTGGTGTCGAAGGACGGCATACGCTGGACAATGAGGTTGTAATCCAGCGCCGGGGAGACCTCGACGACCGTCTCGACGAGGCTGCGGCATGTCGCGGCGTGGGACGGGGATGTAAGTATCAAGCGCGCACGCGTTTGCGAGACGGTTTGGCGCTGGCGCTCGAGGGGGTGCGAGGGATCCAGGGGCGCCCACGCGCCGCCGGCCTTGTTGATGGCGAGTATTGCGATGACGTACCACGCTGACTTGTCGAAGTAGACGTGAACGAAGTCGTCGGGGCGCACACCCTGTGCGACGAGGTGGTGGGCCAGGCGGTTTGCCGCGCCGTTGAGCTCGCTGTATGTGAAGGTTGCGTCCCAGGCGTAGACGGCGGGGGCGTTGGGGGTGAGGCGGGCTCGCTCTTCGATGAGGCGGTGAAGGCACTCGTCGACGAGCTCGGTTTCCGTGTCGTTGTTGTTCCAGGCAATGGCTTGTTGCAGGTCACTCGGTCCGGCGATGCCAATATCCTTGAGAAGGGTCTTGTCGTCTTGGAACTTGATGAGTTGCTGCGCGATGTGGCTGAATTGCTCGCACAGCGACGACATTTGCGACTCCGCGAGGACGGAGGAGTCGTAGACGGCCAGGAGGTGCACCTCGTCGTCGGAGATGGCGCCCTGCATGACCAGGGGGTAGTTGAAGTGCCCGTCCTGCGCGGATGCCGCGAGGTCCTGGTCTCCAGCCTCGATCAGGATCGCCTCTCTGTTGTTGCCGGCGAACTGGACAGTCTGCTTCGGCTGGATCACCAAAAGGCTCGTGAAGTCGCACGCGTCCTTGATGTCGTTGCTAATCTTCGAGATATCCTGGAGACCAAACTGCTCATGCGCAATGGTAGCTGCTGCTTGGTCCTGCACGCTGTTCAGGAATTGTGGAACGGAGCGGCTGCCTTCCAGACGGATGCGCGAGGGCACAGTCGCGATTGTCGGCCCGGTCATCTTGTCGACGCCTGAAACGGCCGCTTGCCTTCCTGACACTGTCGTAGCGAAGCAAATATCCTCCGAGTCGGAGTAGCGGGCCAACAGCATCGCCCACGCGGCGCGGAGGACGGTCGCCTTCGTGATATGGGACGCCGATGAGCGGGGGAGGCTCACGGTCTTGCGGACGCACTCGGTGTGAGGCTGGGAGGGGTCGGCAGACAGGTGAGTGTTCGACGAGGGCGTTGAGGGGAATGTCGCCTTCTTGGCATCCCGCAGCTGATCCTCCCAGAACTTGCGGCTCGCCGTCTGGTCTGTTCCGGTGGTAGTGAGACGGACGAAGTCGGCGTAAGACGGCAGCTCCGGGGTTGTGTTGCCGTAGTAGTGACTCTTCAGCGTCTCCATGACTAGCTGGAAGGCCCAGCCGTCGTAGATGGCGTGGTGCAGAGTCAGGACAAAGCTGTCCCCAACCAAGGCGTAGCGGCTGAGTCTCGAACTGTAGGTCATCGACTCCTGCGAGGCGGTCCGGTCCCAGGTGGTGTCGTTCTTCAGGAGGACCTGGTAGGACGAACCAGCTGTGAACACGATCCGAGTGCGTAGGTTGCCGCAAGATGCCACGGTAGCTTCCCAGGCTTGCTTGAGGCGGTTCTTGTCGACAGAAGCTGGCAGGCTGTATTCAAAGGTAGCCATGTAGGAGCCAGGCTGCTTCACAGACAAGGCCATCAGACCTTCCTGCAGCTTGGTGCAAGGGTAAATGTCCTCGATGTAGGTGTTTCCACCGACAACCTTTGATACCTCAG
Organism: Colletotrichum plurivorum; assembly: GCA_014235945.1. Classification (NCBI taxonomy): domain Eukaryota; kingdom Fungi; phylum Ascomycota; class Sordariomycetes; order Glomerellales; family Glomerellaceae; genus Colletotrichum; species Colletotrichum plurivorum. Next base: position 181,821 of record WIGO01000048.1, read on the forward strand.
CCACGACGCGTACCTTCTCCTCGGCTGAGATGAGACTGAAAGGCTCCAAACGAGCAGTCTCCTCAGTCTCTGCTTCTGTAGCAGTGGCGATGGAGGCCAAGTGCGACAACCGCGAATCTTGGAAGATCGCAGCCGCAGTAAGCACGATGCCAGACTGCCTCGCGAGGGAGACAAGCTTGATCGCGTTAAGCGAGTCGCCGCCGATGCGGAGGAAGCTATCGTAACGACCGATATCCGCGGCATCCACGTTCAACACACGGGCCCACACGTCGCGCAGTCGGAACTCCATCTCGGTCTCGGGCTCCGTCTTGGCGCGGCTGTCCAAGGACAGGGACGCGAGCTGCTTCGGGGTGAGGCTGGCACCTACGGCGCGGAGGGACTTGCGGTCAACCTTCATGGAAGCAAGGAACATGGGGATTCGCCGGAGGGGGATGAAAAGCGAGGGGATCATGTAAGCGGGCAGCCTGTCGCGCAGGTTATCGGAGAGGGCAGCGAGTTTCCGCTTCAGGTCGTCGTCCATGGGGAGAACATTGTTGTTCCCGGCGTTGGAGTTGGTCTTGATGTCGCCGAAGGACAGGTAGGCCACGAGAACCTCGCCGGATTCTTGCTGGATGATTTCGGCTGCGACTTGGCTGACTCCCGGCAGAAGTTCCTTGATGTGGTAGTCGATCTCGGCGAGCTCGATGCGCTGACCGCGAAGCTTGACCTGGACATCCCGACGTCCGATGTAGACAAGAGACCCATCAGAGTCCTGCCTGACAAGATCGCCGGTCCTGTACGCGCGCTGTCCCTCGACGCCAACGACGTCGCGGAAGATGCGCGGCAGCCAGGCAAGATCTCTAGTGGCGACGAAGGACTCCTTTGTACGCGTTTCGTCGTTGAGGTATCCGCGAGCAAGAGCATCTCCCTCGACAACAAGCTCGCCAACGCACCCGACGGGAGTAAGCCCCTCGCCTTCGGGCTCGACAACCCAGCAGCGGTTGCTGAACCCGCGGCCGATAGTGGTAGGCAGCCCGTTCGGAGACGCATAGTCGTGCGCGGTGCAGAAGACGCACGATTCCGCGGGGCCGTAGATGTTCATCAGCCGCAGGCTTCCATGCCACGCCCTCACGACGTCTCTGGTGGCAGGCTCGCCACCTAGCATGAGCGTCTTGAGCGTGGGCACATCAGCCGGGCCGAACGTCGAGGCAAACGACGGCGTGAGCAGGGCCATGGTGACCCGGGCCGAGGTCATGAAGCCAGCGATATCCGAAAGGCGCTGGACGTCAGACGGAACACAAGTCGTTCCACCGTACGCAAAACAGGTGAATATTTCGGTGATGCAGGAATCGAAGACGTAGTTGCCGAACTGCAGGAACCGACACTCCTCCCCGTCCGCCATGCCAATAGCTTTCCCCTGGGCCATGACGCTGGTGCAGATGGCGTTGTGCTCGACGACGATGCCTTTAGGTTTGCCCGTTGATCCGGAGGTGAAGATGATGTAGGCGACTTCCGGAGATATGGTGGAGATGGGACGGAGGGGGCGGGTTGAAAGGGGCAGCGCCTTGACGAACTCAGGGAACACGCTGACCAGCGGCGGTCCCAGGCTCAGGTTCGAGCGAACCATGGACGAAGACACGACCGCGACGGGGGCGTTGAGGTCTGATACAATAGCCCTGCGCCGCTGGACGGGATGCGCGCCGTCGAGCGGCACAAAGGCGCAGCCTGCTTTAAGGATGGCCAGCATGGCGACAATAGCCCACGCCGACTTTTCAAAGCAGATTGGGATTTTGGCGTTCGGTCGGACGCCCAGGCTGATAAGGTGAGTAGCCAGACGCGTCGAGTAGTCGTCGATTTCGGCGTAGGAGAAACGGCCGTCCCAAGAGAAGACCGCCTCCCGGTCCGGCGTGAGCTCGGCCTGCCGCCGGAACAAGCCGTGGAGCGTGTCCCGGACTGGCTCCGGGGTCTCGGTGTTCCAAGACAGCGCCTTCTGGAGGTCCCACGGCCCGGCGACGGAAACGGAGCCCAAACGGGCGGCGCCGTCGCCGAGGAGCAGCTGCCCGACCACGTGGTTGAACTGGTTCGACAGCGCCTCCACCTGGTGCTCCGTGAGGGCGGAGGTGTTGTAGATGAAGTACAGCTCCACCCGGTCCTCGTACAGAAGGCCCTGGACGACGAGGGGGTAGTTGAAGTAGCCCTGAAGCTGTTCGTCCGAGCCGAAAAAGTCGGCGTTTGCAGGCAACACGAGCGCATCCTGGCCCGGCTCGGCGAGTTGCTCGGCGGGCTGCACGGCGAAAAGGCTGGAAAAGGTGCACGTGGCCTCGAACTCGGCGCCCAGCTTCGAGATGGACTGGAGGCCGAATTGCTCGTAGGGCACCATGTCGGAGGCCTGCTGTTGGACGGATTGCAGGTAGTCCGCAACGGACTGCTCCTTGTGGAGGCGGATTCTTACGGGCACCGTGGCCACCAGGGGACCAGTGATGATGTCCGCGTTCCGGACGGGGGCTTGTCTTCCGGACACGGTCGTGCCGAAGCAGAGATCGTCGGTGTCACAGTAGCGGGCAAGCAGGACGGCCCAGGCTGCGCGGAGGACTGTGGCCTTCGTGGCGGAGGAGAAGCGGTCCGAGGCGGGGAAGTCGACAACGGCGTTGTAAGAACGACTCGAAGACTCTGTGCCGACGGCCGCCTGGGGCGGGAAGCTGGCGCAGCTGGCACCGCGAAGCTCCTTGGTCCAGTAGCTAATGGCAGAGTCGTCGTGATCCATGTCCTTGACGTACTCGATGAAGCGGGAGTACGGCTCCGGGGTCATCCGGGTAAGGTTGTGGTAGCTCCGCTGCAGAACGTCCATCACCAACCGCATCGTCCAGCCGTCGTTGACGGCGTGGTGGAACGTCAGGACGAAGCAGTGAGTGCCATCGTCGGCGGTGACGAGGGAGTACCGGCAGAGGCGAGAGCCATAGGACATTTTGGCCGCGCGGGAGAGGCGGAGGGCCTCGGCGAGGCCGGATTCTGGGAGGGAGTCCCACTCGGTGTCGCTTCCAGCAACGATTTGGAGGTGTCTGTCGCCGTGGTAGACTATGCGGGTCCGGAGGTTGGTGCAGACCGACACGGTGTACTCCCATGCCGTTTTGAAGCGGTGGATGTCCACGGTGGCGGGGAGTCGGTAGGCGTTGCGGACGACGTAGGTACCCGGGTTCTTCTCGGACAGGGCCATTAGACCCTCTTGGAGCTTCGAGCAGGGGTAGGCGTCTTCGATTACGATGTTGCGAGGCAGGCCGCACTCTACGCGGAAAGACGCCGTCTGCCTGTCGATCACGGACTGTTGGGCCTCGTCGAGGAGACTGAACGGCGCGATGGGCTTGCTGGCGCTGCCATCCTGCTCTCCAAGGACCACAGCCTTCTCGCTGAGGGCGCTCAGGCGGGGATCGTCAAAGACGTGCTGGACCCTCAACTCGAGGCCGGCCTCACGGGCAAGTGAGACGAGCCGAATAGCCGCAATCGAGTCTCCTCCAATGCGGAGGAAACTGTCATCACGACCAATAGACTCAGCGTCGACTTTGAGGATGCTGGCCCAGAGGTCCCGGAGGCAGACCTCGTTGGGCGTGCGCGGCGGGTTCTTCTTTCTGTTGCTAAGTGAGTAGCCGGTTAGCTCTTCCTGGGACAAGCGGGAACTCAGCTTGAGAAGCGTCTTCCTATCGACCTTGGTCGACGTGATGGTCGGCATGTACCGACAAGGGATGAATAGCGAGGGGACCATGTAGCGTGGGAGGCGGACTGCGAGTTGACCCAGCAGAGCCGTCATGCGCTGCTCCAACACGGGGGTCAGGGGCATGAAGACATCCTCCCCTGACGATGAACCCTCGTCGAAGCTGAAGAATGCGACGAGGTTCTTCACGTCGCCGGCGCGGTGGACGTCGACGATGACGTGCTGGACGGGCTGGAGCAGCTCGCGGATGTGCTGCTCGACCTCGCCCAGCTCGACGCGAAGACCGCGAATCTTGACTTGTGTGTCCTTTCGTCCGGCGAATTCAAGGGTTCCGTCGGCGTTGTAGAACCCCAAGTCTCCCGACTTGTAGAAGCGCCGCCAATTGGCCGCAGAACGCCTCGGGGCCCAGTTGGGAAGGTCCTCGACGACGAACTTGGCGGTAAGCTCAGGGCTGGAGAGATACTCGCGCAGGATCGTGGGGCCCTGGATCACGATCTCGCCCATGCAGCCCGTCGGCGCCAGGCGGCTGGGATCGGTAGGGTCGACAACCCAGCAGAAACCACCCACGGGACGACCGATCGTCAAAGGTGACTCCTCGGCAGAGCGCCACTCGTGAATCGTGCTGAACACACAAGTTTCTGCCGGTCCCCAGCCGTTGAAAAGCCGGTCGACCTTTCCGAACCACGTCTCGAGGATGTCCCGGCCCACGGCCTCGCCGGCCAGCATCAGCACGCGGAGGCCAGGGACGTCGGCCGGGCGAACGGTCCGGATGAACGCGGGGGTCAGCAGGGCCCACGTGACGCCCGTCTCCCGCATGAACTCGGCCAGCCGGAAGGTATCCATGCGGATCTCCTCAGAGGGCACGCAGACACAGGCGCCGGCGATGAGGGACATGACGGCCTCGCCGATACAGGCGTCGAAGACGTACGAGGCGAACTGGAGCATCCTGGCCCCACGATGCATACCGACGCGCTTGCCGATGGCGATCTGGCTCGTACACACCGAGCGGTGCTCCATCACCAGCCCCTTCGGGACACCTGTGCTGCCAGACGTGAAGAGGACATAGGCGGCGTTGCTGGGGGTGGTGTTGCGCTGTGGCGGCTGGAGGCTGTGGCCGACGGCGTCGTCGCTCAGGGCCCTGTCGAGGTCCGCAGATACCTGGAGAACCTGGCTGACCAGGGGGCGGCAGATGGAAGCATTCGTGGGCGAGGTTAGAGCGAGACGGGCTCCGGTCTGTTTGGCGACTTGGATCTGGCGTTGCTGAGGGTGTGATGGCTCCAGGGGGACCCAGGCGCCACCGGCCTTGTTGATGGCGAGGATGGCGACGAAGAACCAGACCGTCTTTTCGAAGCACACGTGGATGAACTCGTCGTTCTGGACTTGGTACTTAACGACGAGGTGGTGCGCCAGTCTGTTGGCGGCGCTGTTGAGCTGGGCGTAGGTGAGCTGTCCGTCCCAGGCCACCACGGCGGGGGCATCGGGGGTCTCGAGCGCGTGACGTTGAACGAAGTCGTGGATGCAGGCGTTGATGACCTCGGTCCCGGGCCCGTCGTGGTTGTTCCATGTGGTGGCCTGCTTGAGGTCCCACGGCCCGGCTGCGGTAATATCACCGATAACACCAGAGCCACCGCTGCTGAGTTGACGAACGATGTGGTCGAGCTGGCGCGAGATGGCGAGGGCCCGGGTCTCGGAGACGCTGCGGTTGTCGTAGACGAGCATGAGCTCGACGCTCGTCTCGTGAACGAGGCCCTGGACGACGAGCGGGTAGTTGAAGTAGCCCTCGAGCACCTCCTCCTGGCCGAAGAACTCGGCGCTTGCGTTCTCCAGGACGGGGTCTTCCGAGTCATCCTCAGAGAACTTGACGAGCTGGGCGGGTTGGACAACCAGCAAGCTAGAAAACTCGCAGGCATCGCGAGCGTCAGGGCTGACTTTCAGGATGTTCTGCAGGCCGTACTGCTCGTGGGCTGCTGCCTCGGTCGACTCCGTTTGAATCTCCAGGAGAAAGTCGGAGACCTTCTTGGACTGATGCAGACGCACCCTAACCGGAATGGTGGCGACGAGGGGCCCAGCCATAGATTCGATGCCCTGAACAGGGGCATTTCGTCCTGAGATGGAGGTACCGAAGCAGATATCGTCGGTGTCGCAGCACTTGGCGAGGAGAATGGCCCATGCGGCTCGCAGCAGGGTGGCCTTGGTGACCGAGGAATCGGTGGAGCGGTCGAGATGGATCGTCTCCCTGATGACGCGTGTCACGTTCGCCCCCTCGGTTGATGGGGGGGAACGAGGGACGGCGGGGAACGTGGCCTGCTTCGCGCCTTCGAGGTAGTCCTTCCAGTAACTAGCGCTGCTGTTCTCGTTGACGCTGGTCGCGTACTTGATGAAGCGGGTGTACGGCGTCAGGGCCGGGGCCTGGCCGGTCATGTGGATGCGGTTCACGGCGTTGATGACGAGACGCATGGTCCAGCCGTCGTAGACGGAGTGGTGGATCGCGAGGAGAAAGTAGTGGCGTCCTTGGGGGTCGCTGGCCAGGCCGTAGCGGCAGAGCCTGGATCCCTCGGGCATCTGGACCTTTTGCAGGTTGTCGATGGCGCTGGTGAGGTCGTGGTTTTCCGTGGTGTCCCAGACGAACTCGTCCTTGACGACGACTTGCATTGAAGGGCCGGCTGCAAAGGTGATGTGGGTCCGGAGGCTCCTGCAAAGAGCAACAGTGCGGGCCCAAGACTCCTTGAACTGGGCAAGGTCGACGTGTTCCGGGATCCTATACACGTACTTGCCGATGTAAGATCCAGGTTGCTTGATACCGAGAACTGCGAACCCCTCTTGAAGCTTGGCACAGGGGTAGGCATCCTCGATCTCCTGGACACTCGAGAGCGAGCACTGCTCGAGCATGACCTGGGCCCAGGGGGTGAACTCGAGAAGCTCATCATCTCCATCGGCTAGCGCCTCCATGGTGTTGCGCAGCTGCTCGGGCAGCAGGCTGAAGGCCGGGATGTCGGCCTCCTCGGCCTGCCAGTCGTCGTTGTCCACCTCGGCGGAGGCCAGCTCGGACATACCAGACAGCCTAGGGTCGGCGAAGATGTCCCTGACCGTGAGCCGGATCCCGGACTCTCGGGCCAGGGCAACGAGACGGATAGCGGCGATTGAGTCACCGCCGATCCGCAAGAAGCTGTCGTCCAGGCCGATGGTATCAGCAGGAACCTGCAAAACGGTCGCCCAGAGATGCTGCAGCTGGATCTGGAGAGCAGTCTCCGGGGCGCGCTTCTTGCGGCCAGACAGGGAATACTTGGCCACGTCCTCCCTCGAGAGCCCCGTGCTGTACCGCTTCAAGATGTTGCGGTCGATCTTGGTGGACGTGATGACGGGCATGTATCGGCACGGGACGAAGAGGGATGGCACCATGTACCGGGGCAACTTGACCGCAAGCTGCCCAACGGCAAGGTTGACACGGCGCTCCAGGTCCTCGTCGAGCGGGAGGAACATGTCGCTGCAGTTGCTCCCCGACTTGTTCGTCGTGTGCGTGTCGTTCGAGAAGCAAAAGTACGCAGCGAGACTCACCGCCCCGGCCTCCGTGCGGAACACGTCGACGACGACCTGGCAGGCCCCCTCGACCGCGGACCGCACGCAGAACTCGACCTCGCCGAGCTCCACGCGGAGCCCGCGGATCTTGACCTGCGTGTCCTTGCGGCTGGCGAACTCGATCGTGCCGTCCGGGTTGTAGTAACAAAGATCCCCGGAGCGGTAGATCCGGTTCCAGCGCGGTGTGTCGCGGCGCGGGGCCCAGCTCGGCGAGGGCCAGGTGCTCTCTTTCGTTCGCTTCTCGTCGGCGAGGTATTCCCGGAGGATGGTCGGGCCCTGGATGACGACCTCGCCGAGGGTGCCGACGGGCGCGAGGCGCTCCGGGTCCGACGGGTCGATGATCCAGCAGAAGCCCGCGACGGGCCGGCCCACGGTGCGGGGCGACTCGGAGACGGACTGCCACTCGTGCAGGGTGCTGAAGACGCAGGTCTCCGCGGGGCCCCAGCCGTTGAAGAGCCGGATCTGGCCGGGGCGGAACCAGGTGTCCAGGATGTCGCGGCCGACGGCCTCCCCGGCGAGCATGAGGGTCCGCAGGGTGGGGACGTCGTCGGGCTTGAGGGTGCGGATGAAGGACGGCGTGAGCAGGGCGGTGTTGACTGCGTTGTCGTTCATGAAGCCCGTGACGTCGTTCATGCGGGCGTCGTCGGAGGGCACGCAGACGCAGCCACCCGCGATGAGGGTGAGAATCGTCTCTCCGATACAGGCGTCGAACACGTAGGAGGCAAATTGCAACATCCTCGTGCTGGGCGAGATGCCCACCCGCTGGCCGATGCAGCGTTGACTAGTACAAACGGACTCATGCTCCATTACCAACCCCTTCGGCGTTCCCGTGCTGCCGGAGGTAAATAGCACATAGGAAGCCGTGCGAGGACTGACCCGCGGCAGCGATAGGTTGGAAACCTGCGTCATGTAGAACTGCAGCGTAGCGTCGCTCCGCAGGCTCCGGTCCAGCTCGGCCGAGACGGCGAGCACATGGGGCACAACATCAGCACAAACGGCCCGGTTCGCAACGGAAGTTAGGGCGAGCTTGGCTTGGGTCTGCTGCATCACCTGCCGTTGCCGCTGCTCCGGGTGTGAGGGGTCGAGAGGCACCCAGGCGCAGCCGGCCTTATTAATAGCCAGGATGGAGACGAAGAACCACACTGATTTCTCGAAGCAGACGTGGACCAGGCTGTCTTCCGCCAGGCTGAACTCTTCTTGCAGGTGAAGGGCAAGACGGGTTGCTGCCTGGTCTAGTTGTTGGTAAGACAGCTCGCCGTCCCAGGCGGAGATGGCCGGGGCGTCGGGGCGGATCCGGGCCTGTTGGTGGACGAGCTCGTGGACGCAGGAGGCAACGATCTCCGGATCCTCATCGCTGTTCCACTCGAGGGCTTGCTGGAGATCCCAGGGTCCGGCGAGCGAGATGTCTCCCAACGCACCATCAGCATCAAGAAGCTGCTGGACGGCGTGGTCGTATTGGTAGCACAGGGCTTGCACCTGCGGCTGGGAGAGCACCCGCGAGTCGTAGGTAACGGACAGCTCAACTTGTCCCTCTAGGAGATGGACTTGAAGCACAAGGGGGTAGTTGTAGTATCCCTCGAGCATCTGATCGGGGCCAAAGTGGGCGTCGCTCAGAGGCAGCAGCACCCTCAGCCCGGGGACGTCGGGGTATCCCAGGATCTTGTCCGGCTGAATCACGAGCAAGCTCGAGAAGTCACAAACCTCTTGAGCCTCGGGCCCCAGCTTCGCAATGCTTTGAAGGCCGTACTGCTCGTGAGCGGCCATCTCGCTGGCCTGGTCCTGGACGCCTTGCAAAAAGGCCACCACAGGTTGCTGGCGATCGAGCTTGACTCGGATCGGCATACTGGCAATGAGCGGGCCGGCGGTGCGCTGGGCGCCGCGGACGGGCATCTGACGCCCAGAGACGGTGGTTCCAAAGGAAACGTCGTCGGAGTCGCAGTACCGTGCGAGAAGAAGTGCCCAGGCGGCGCGCAGGATGGTTGCTCTGGTCAGGGACGCACTGTGGCCGGACGCCTCGCGCATGGGAATCACGTGCGTCTCGAGTCTCGTGACGGTCTCAACGGCGCCATCGAGGGCTGATGTCGCGCTCATGTCGGACGGGACGACCGGGAATGCCGGCCTCTTTGCGTCGGCGAGCTGCGTCGTCCAGTATTCTTTGTCGGCCTCGAGATCGAGGTTGTTGCGAACGTGGTTGATGACGCCGGACAGGGGGTAGATTCTCGGCACGTCGGCGCCGTAGTACAGACGGTGCACTGTCTCGACAGTAAGGCGCATCGTCCAGCCGTCGTAGATGGAGTGGTGGATGAGCCAGATGAAGTAGTCCTGGCCCTCGGCGTCGCGTGCCAACCCGTACCGGCACATCTCTGAGCCGTACGCCATCTCGGCCGTGTTCATGGCCTCGACGGCCGACGTAACGTCTCCGGAGAGGGTCTCGTCCCAGTGCGCCGTCTCATCGACGACGAGCTGGTAGGACGAGCCGTTGAAGAACACCATTCTCGTGCGCATGTTGGCACAGAGCTGGATCGTCTGCTCCCAGGCGCTCCGGAACCGCACGGCATCGATATACTTCGGCAGCGGGAAGGCGTATTTGCTGATGTACGAGCCCGGTTGTCTTGCGGCAAGGGCCATGAAACCCTCTTGGAGCTTCGTAAGAGGAAATGCGTCTTGAATAGGGGCGTCGGCGGGCAGGTTGCACTGCTCGCGGGCGCTGGCGAGGAAGGCCTCGCGGTCGAGGTCGGCGATGAGAGAGAAAGGGCGCGTCTCTGCGGCGCGGCCTGCGGTAGAACCGTCGTCTATCGTGGCAGTAGCTGCGAGCTCCGTAAAGGTCTCGCAGCGCAGGATATCAGATACGTGCACGACGACCTGGTCATCCAGGGCGCGCGCCATAACTTCAATAGCACTGATGGAGTCACCTCCGAGACGAATAAAAGAAGCCGCGGGACCGACGTCTGCCATAGGCAGACGCAGAGTCTCGGCAATGGCGCGCCGCAGCTTCTGCTTCGTGGTCATCAGCGGCGCGGGCACCGCGCTGGCGTTGAGCTCCTTCTGCAGGGCGTCCGAGTCGACCTCGCCGGACGCGTCCAGGGGCAGCTCCTTGAGGATGATCCACTTCTTGGGCACGGCGGCGCGGTCGACGTAGTTGCCGTTCGCCATCTGCTTCATTTTTCTGGCGAGCTCTTTGCGGAGTCGTTTCACGGTGGCGGCGATCTCCGTCTCGTCGCCGAGGCCGGACTTGGCCAGGGACAGGGCGACGGCGAGCTGGGCTTCCGTGCCGTCGGCTCCCGGCATGGGGACGACGCGGACCTGCTCGATGGCGTCGTCGAGGACGAGCTGCTGCTCGATTGCGAGCGGGGATATGACTCTCATTTTGGCGGATTTTGGTGTGTTTGAACTGTTTTGGAAGGGAAAGTTGTTAGTAGGGGTGGGGAGATTCTAAGGTGTTAGTTGTCGATGGTGTCGTGTAGTTGTTGGTGATTTTAAGTGGGTGTAGATAGTTTCGTGTAGTTTTCGACTGTCGTATGGCGTGTGTTATGTCTTCGTCGGGGGTCTATAGTGGGTTGTCGTCTAATTCGTTCTTTTCGCTTGTTCCATGTGTGTATGTACAATCAAGTGTCGTCTGAAAATGGGTAGTGTGAGGTTACAACTGCGTGAACCTCGTTGTCGGAGAAGTTCGGTTCTCTGAGGAAAGAGAAGAAACAGCAAAAGGCACGTTGGACTCAGATGGGGTCTGCTGTGAGGTCTATCTCAGAGCTAATGTCGATGGTATGCCTTGCCACATGGATTGATAACTCCGAACGAGGCCGAATGGTGGCAACCTGTTCAATCGTGAATAGTAATATGCCTAACATCAGATCTCCGTCTGACAGTTTGACACTCCAATCCAAATCGGTTCACCTTGTCTACAACCTTGTCTCCAACGGCTTGGATCCTAATAGCCCCCATGTGGCCATGTGTCTGCAGCCTAGAGTGCTGCGGCAGCGGTGCTCTATTTTGGACGTTACACTTGGAAGCTAGCCGCGTGCTAAGCTTATCCTTGTGTGTTACCGCTTGCGGTTAGCAGCAGAATCGCGTCTTGGCTGACAGGGTAGCCTATTACTACGCCAGTACACGAGCTTTCCCCCTTGGCAATTGATTGATCAGTCCTAAAGGGCGCAGAGGAGCCACACCCTCCATTTCGGAAGATCTTTTGACTTCGCCGCACACCCGAGTCTTGGGTCCCAGAGTGAGATGGGGAGGCAAGGACTCGAGGGAACGGCGGAGCAGCGGGACCTGCGTCTAAGACGTGTGGGGCTCCGATGCGGCCCGGTCGGAGAAGCGGGGGCGGCCCGTGTCCCGATTCGGCATAGCGCTCCGGGACAGTAAGCGGATAGTCATACAGACATTCCCTCAGTAAGGCTGAGCAACAGCATCGGAGACAAGAACAGCCTATCGAACAATAATGTAGTAAGACATGCCACCCCTCATGCTATCCTCCCCTGCCCTCCCTGTTGCAGCCGTCATCCGAACTACTCACCATCGCCACCCCCCAGCTGCGACGCTGTCTCTCCTGCGGCGACGCTGTCTCGCCTGTGACCTCAGCCCCAGGCAGACGGTTCGCACGACGTTGCATCGCGCCTTGCGTGCTGAACCGGGAGGCTGGAGCCTGAAGACTCCAAATTCAGTAGGGCAGATCTGCTTTGGGAAGTCTGACGTGCACCTTATCGTGAACCTGTCTTGCCCGCGGGAAGGTAAGCGCGATGAAGAGTCGCAGGCCGGGTAATTTGCCGAGGGGAAGTGTACGAATCATTGCGCGGCGGTTAAGGACGAATCACCAAGATGAAGTCCTCAGGGCGTGGTTGAAGTTGAAGCGCCGCCGATGCGAAATGAGAACAATGGAATTATGTAGCTGGTAGCAAAACATCAAAAGTTATCGTTCCCTCACACTTGCCTAAAAGCTATCGAGAAAAGATAGGGGCCTATCGAACTTCAATACGCAAAAAATGAGCTTCTTTTCTGCGAGGAGTTTTGGCCTGGACGTTTTGACCGAGCGTTGCGTTCATCGGGTTCTGTAACCTAACCCTGGCCGAAGCGCATCGCTCATGAGTTTCAACCTTATATCAGGCCACCTGTCACATATAGAAGATTTTCCTGTTCTATTGATCTGCGTGCAACCTGAAAACATGAAAGCTCAATTGGCCTAGTTGAAAAGTAGAAGACGTGAGAGAATAACTCCCCAACTCCGAACCCAGCAGTCTGAAATAAGAACAAAAACAAACATAGTGGAAACTTGACTGAAATCTACCCACTCTCGTTGCGACTGTGAGCCTTCTTCAACCCCTCAACTGCCATCTTCCCGAGCGCCCGGATCCCGCCAGCCCCCATGATCTCCAGCACGCTGACGTGCAGCCCGAACGTCCGCCGCCACCAGTCCCGAATCTCAATCGCGACGAGCGAGTCGACGCCGATGGCCGCCAGGGGTAGGTCCGCGCTGACCTGGGTCGCGTCCTTCATCATCATCCCGCAGATAGCCTCGCCGATGCGCTCGGTCAGGAATTCTCTTGTCTCCTCCCCTTCCAACACGGACGGGTCCGCCGCGAGCCCGCTGAGAAATTGCGCGAGGCCGCGGCTCTCTGGTTCTGCTTCCGCATTGTCGCTGACCGAGCCTTTAACATGCGCCGCCGCCATGCGCGCATCTCTCCTCCACGGCACACGGTTACCCGGATCGCGAAGGGCTCTGGTACTCCCCAGGCCAACCGCAATCTCTGCCGGGTTCACATACTTCCCGTCAGACGCCGCCGACGTCGACGACTGGATCTTGGTCGAGTACGCCAGCGCCTCCAATAAATCTGCCTCCTTCAGCGTCTGGTAATGCAGCGCCTTGAACTGCTCCAGCACAGCCGCATTATCCGCAAGATACCCAGCGTCCTCGACCATGCCAATATCCATGACGGACGCGGGCAACCCGCGGGCGTGGCGGTACTGCGCGAAGGCGGCGAGGAACGCGTTGGCCGCAGCGTAGTTCGCCTGACCCGACTGGCCGATCACGTACGAGATGGAGCTGAAGAGGACGAAGAAGTCGAGCTTTGAGTCGGAGAGCGCGTGGTGCAGGTTCCACGCGCCGTCGACCTTGGGCTTGACTGCCGCGTGCCAGTCTTCGTGCGTGTAGTTGAGGATGTTGCGGTCCTAGAGAATCAAATTTAGCTACCGTTGTTGTCTAGATGTGGCGTGGTCTAGTTTCTTACGCTTAGCACAAGAGACATGTGCAGTACGCCAGCTAACGGCTTCGACGCGTTCTGCACCGCCCTCGTCACGGCCTCCGGGTCCTCGACTCTGCCCGTGAAGCACTGCACAGCGCATCCCTGCGACTCGAGCTCGTGGATGAAGGCCTTGTCTTTGGTGGATTGTCCCGCCGATCTGGAGAGATACACGAGGTGGCGGGCGCCGTTCTCTACCATCCACGTCGAGATGGCGCAGCCCAGGCCACCGAGACCGCCGACCAGGAGGTATGCCCCGTCGTCCCTGAACTGGGGCTTCGGTGCAACGGGCGCCAGAGGAAGCTCACTAGCCTTCTCGGGCATCGTCACGACCACCTTGCCGATGTGGCTTCCCGATTGCAGGTACTTGAAAGCCTCGACGACATCCGCGGCGGCGAAGGTGGTCACTGGGCTGATTGGCTTGATGCTTCCTTCCTCTAGAAGACTCTTGCAACGCTCGAGCAATCTGTAACTCGTTAGCCTCTTTCACCTGAAAAGGTCATCGCCTTTCATGGTTTTACGTACCTCTTCAGAGTCTTCGGCCTCGCCAAAGCAAACTGCGACATATCAATGCCGCAGAAAGCCCTATTAGCCTCGAAGACGTCCATGCCGAGCGAGCCGTTGCCGACGAATTCTTGCTTGCCCAGCTCCAGCATCTTACCAAACTTGGCGACGCACTTCCACGAGAGGTGGAGGAGCTCTCCCGACAGCGAATTCAAGACCAAGTCGACGCCCAGGCCGTTGGTTGCTTCCATGATGCCCGAGTGGAAGTACGAGTCTCGCGAACTGAAGATGTGGTCTCGCGGGATGCCGAAATCTTTGGCTAGAACTTTGACCTTCTCGGGGCTTCCGACAGTGGCGTATATCTATGAGTTTATTGTGTCAACATGGCCGCTTTGAAATTTGACTGAGTGTTTTGTGGCTCACCTTGGCTCCCATCATCTTGCAAATCTGTATCGCAGCGAGACCGACACCGCCACATGCGGAGTGAATCAAAACAGTCTGGAGACACAGTTTAGCCACTGAAATCTGCGATCCATCGTCAAAAGATCTCACCTGATCACGCTCCAAACCACCGACAGTGAGTAGTGAGTGCAGAACGGTCGAGTAGACGCGAGGCACGGTGGCGGCCTCCTCGAAGGACATCGTCTCCGGCAGGGCAACAGCCTGATCCGTCGAGACCATGATTCGGGAGGCAAAGCTGCCATGGTGGAAAGCCATGACCCGGTCGCCAATAACAAAGCCATCGACGCCGGGGCCGAGCCTCCGCACAACGCCGGCGCACTCCAGGCCGAGGCCGGGCGTGGCCGGCTCGATTAGGCCCATGGCCACCATGACGTCCTATATTGACATTAGTCTTCCTATCCATGACTTCTAAATCAGGTGGGGATATACCTTTGAGTTCAAGCCCACGACTCGGGGTTCGATCTCTACCTCGCCGTCCTTGAGTTCGCGAGGAGATTCGGGAACCCATCGCAGGCTCCGGAGTTGGCCAGGGACTCCACTTTCAAGCTTCCTCGTGACTTCATCGTCTGCACTGCCGTCGCGCTGCTTCCGCACGTTGATCCAATTATACCGCGGGATGACGATCTTGCCCTCGAGCACAGCGAACTCTCGATCGGGGTCGAGTCCCGAAGCAGCCGACGACCGGCGTCGGATCTTATGCAAGATGTCGGCAACCTTTGCAACCTCAAGATCGCCTCGTGAATCGACCTCCAACGTCGTGATATCATGCGAAAGCTCCGAGCGAATGGTTCTAATAGCACCGATGCTCGCCGCGTACCGCGGGTCATCACAACGAACCTGGGCGTGGCCCGTCACCCACAGCACGGAACTATCGGGGGGCAGCGTCGCCAAGTAGGTCTGCAGCGCCTTCAGCCTCTCTTCCGATATATCGTGGAAGAAGGGGAGCTCGAGGTCGAGGAGGGAGATGACATCCACGCCAGGCTCGGGGAGATCGTCCAGGGACGATAGGGACACTTGGTAGCCGCGCTCGGCCAGCGCGTTTTGCAAGAGACTGGCCGCGTCGCTGTCGGACCCAACGAGGATGCTGACGTCGCCGGGCGGGAGGTCCGGCTCGACCGTCGACGAGAGGATGTTGGCGTTGATCTGGTAGGGAGTCTCGTCGTCGTAGACCACGGCGTCGGTGCCCGAGAAGCCGGCGTTGCGGAGTTCCATGTCCCACCGGGCCGGGGAGATGTACGGCTCGTCAGGACGCTCGTCTGAAACTCCCAACCACCAGCCTGGGAGGAAACCCTTCAATCTCTGTTAGCGCATGTTCTCTGTCTACCTATGAGTCCTATGTGTTGAACATACCATGATGAAGTTGATCATTCGCCATTCTAGCGATTGGTTAGCACAGGCACGCAACGGTTGAATCCAGTTACAATTGAACTCACCTGGACTCAGCTCTTGAAGGAAGAGTTTACCGCCCGGCTTCATCAGTTTCCTCACGTTCCGCAGAGTTGCTTGGATGCTCGGGGTAGCATGAAGAACCTAGGTTTAACGTCAGTCTGCATGATTTGCAATTTGCTGATCGGCGGCGTCTCTTACGTTGGAAGCGACGATGAAGTCGTAGGACTCTGCCTCAAAGCCCTGCGCGATGGGATCCTTGCTGATATCGAGCACCTTGCACTCAATGCCCTCATAGTCCTTGAACCGCTCCTGGGCCGCGGCAAAGAAACCCGGCGACACGTCCGTGAAGTCGTACTGTCCGTACATGCGTTCGCCAGTATCGCTGGTGAACCCGCGTAGGATCTCCGCCGTGGTGCCGCCGGTGCCGGCGCCGATCTCCAGCACCTTCATCGTCGGGTTGGCGTGACTCAGGAGTTCGAACAACGGCGTGCCGTCGCAGAGAGACTGTATGAACTTATAAATGTTCCCGAGGCCGTCGTCCTCGATGAAAACCTCGATGGGGTTGACCTCGTCGCTGAAGATCCTGGGGGCGTTGGACATGGCTCTCAGAATCAGGTCCGCAACCTCCACGCCTCCTGTCTTCCGAACATCGTCCATGGCGGCTTCAATCTCGTTTGAAAGCTCCGGCTCTGTGAGGGAAGCCAGATCTTTTGCGTCGCTGACGTGTTTATACTCTCCCTTTGCCGCCCTCGCGCGTTGAGACGCCAGCCAGTAGCGGAACCTGTACAGGTGGCCGGTGACCTGAGTGCCCTCGACGAGGTGGAGAGTCTTGACCATGGAGAGAAGCGTAAGCCTCTCGAGCTTAGCCAACACTTCACGCAGCCCTTTGCTGGGAAGAATGAGGTCCGCCGGCGACACAAACTCCACGTCAGGCTTCCACTGGAGCTGCGTCGCACCCACGGTATCCGCATCCGGGCCCCCGGCGCCGTTGCTCAGCACGCTGAAGCGCACGTTCGTCATCGACAGCGCCAGGAAGCCATCCGCCATGGCCGTCGCGGAGCCCTGTATGGCACCGCTGGGGGACGCGGTCGCCAGGCCCGCGATCTGCAGCTCCGGCGAGGCCTGGCCGACGTACATCTCCTCGACGTAGGTCGGCATGCAAATATTCCTGATACGGGACGGAAGACCATCTGCGACGGCGGCGATCTGCGCCTGCAGGCAGAAGTCGATCGTCGTCGGGTGCAGCTGGTAGGTGTCCTCGCTCGGGTCGTGGTGGTCGACGACGCTGGCCGAGATGCAGCCTGCGCCCGGCTTTGCGGAGATGTCCTTCATCCCTTGGAACCGGGGACCGTAGTTGAGCCCGACGTTTCTCATGCTTCTGTACAGCGCTGGGGCCGAAACGATGCGAGGATGGTTTGGGATCTCCATGTCGTCGACGCTGATGGGGATGCCGTCGCCGGCCTTAACTTGTCCTTCGCAGTGCTCGACCCAACCGGAGCCGTTGTGCGAGACGATAGAAAACGCGTACCAGGCAGAGTCTGAAGTCGAGGTGAGCCGAACCGGAGCCAAGTGCGTGATGACCTCCGTCCCCTCCGCCTCCTTCATCAGCAGCGCGGCCTTGATGTTGACCTGCCGCAGGGAGAAGTCGGCGACGGGTCCGGGCGCAATCTGGCGGACGGCCTCGCCCGCCATGGCGAGATAGCCGGCGGCGGGGAAGACCACATCATCTTTGACCTTGTGGTCAGAGATCCAGGGGACGTCGCTCAGCTTGAGCACGTTCCTCCACGACGGCCTCGCGTCATCGGCCTCGAGGGTGCGGATGCCGAGAAGCTCATGCGGAGGGAACTTGCGGAAACGCCAGTCCCGCGAGACGCGGCTCTCGTTCCAGTAGACCGTTTCACGTCTCCAAGGGTAGGTGGGGAGGTCGGTCAGCACTTGGTGCTCGGAGGTGGCGGGCATATCGACGCGGACGGAGTGCTGGAAGAGCTGTCCCAGGCAGGAAAGAATTGATCGGGCGGCGTTTTCTTTGCGCAGAAGAGTAGGAACGTAGACCACGGAGTCCTGTAGGTTGACGGACTTGATGATGTCCCGGAGAGGGGCCGAGAGGGCAGAGTGAGGGCCGATCTCGAGGCACAGAGATTCATCCGTGGTTGAAGCCAACATCGACTCTACTGCAGAAGAGAAGAGAACCGGCGATTCAAGGTTGGTTCTCCAGTAGGAAGCACTCAGCTGGGACTTGGTGGCTTGCTTTCCGGTCACACTCGAGAAGAGAATAGTGGATGAATCCTCATCCTCGACATCATGGTCCTCACCAGAGAACATGGCAGTCTGAACCGGCTCGTGGACGAGTGCCTCGTACAAGTCGCCCACCTCCTGCATATGATGAGAGTGGTATGCCTTGTCGACCTTGAGCTTTCGGACGAAGCAGTCGGGCTTGCCTGCCTTGATTCTCTCGAGAACCGAATCCAGAGCACCTGAATCACCAGACAGCGTCGTGCTGTGGGCACTGTTCTCACATGCGACAACGACACCTGGTTCAAGGTATTGCTTCACGACTGAAGGACCCAGACCAACGGCAGCCATGGAGCCTGACCGAAGCTGCTGTCTCGTGACCTGACCGCGATAGTACGCAATCGTAATGGCCGCCTCGAGAGTCAACGAGCCTGCTGCATATGCTGCGGCGATCTCGCCGCTCGAGTGGCCGACCATAGCCGATGGCTCGACGTTCCACGACCTGAGGAGGCGGACGATGGCGATCTGAACGGCCGTGCAGATGGGCTGAGCGAATTCCGGCTGGTCGATTCGACTCTGCCCAGGAGCCCGTGATAGTTCCTCTGTTAAAAGTTGACGTGATGTTAGCTTTGGCTAAGGCTAATGCCGCAGCCGAGTTCAAGTATCTTACCTTCCATCGACCACAGCGGTGCATGGCGCAGTCCTTGCAGCACTCTGTCCATGTGTCTGATATCGGCAAGGAACAACGGAAACTCGTCGAGCAACTCCACCGCCATACCGGCCCACTGAGCGCCCTGGCCGGTGAAGACAAAGTTGACACGCCTGGGCGACTTGCTGTTGCACTGCAGCGCCGGGGAGACTTGGAATTGGCCAGTCTCGTCGGCAATAGCGAACGCTCGGTGGGCAAGCCGCTCTCTTCGGGCTCCTAGAGTGAAGGAGATGTCCGAAAGATGGTCTCCGTTCTTCGCGGCATATTCTTCTACTTGGGAGGCTAGATCTTTCAAGGAGCCAGAGTCGTTTGCCGACAACAGAAGCAGGTGCTGCTGAGGTGCTACCGCTTCCATATTCGTCTTCTGGAACGGTCTCGCCGACTCTATGATGGCCTGGAAATATGTTAGCCGGTAGAACAGGAAACCCTATGAACCACACATTGACTGACATGGGCGTTGGCACCGCCAATGCCAAAGTTGTTCACGGAGACTCGGGCCGCGCGGTTGGTCGGCCATGGCATCGCATCCGTGGGTACTCGGAGGCCGAACTCTTGCCATCCCACTGGAGACAAAGAGGTTGTGTCAGTATCCGAAAACAATGAAACGTCGGCATCAAGTCCAAGTCAGGCAAAGGGGCATACTCTTCGGGTTCGGCTCGGAGAAGTTGATATTTGGCGGGACCGTCTCGTGCTCCAGTGCCAACACGGCCTTGATTACGCTGGTGAGTCCAGATGCGCCCTCGGAGTGTCCTACGTTTGGTTTTACCTGTGTACCTTCATGTCAGTTTCTGCATATGACTTGCAATAAGAATTACCTCGTATACTCACGGAGCCGATAATGACGTCTCCCGGCCCGCCAAAGACTTTGCCAACTGCAGACGTCTCAAGCGGATCGCCGACTGCTGTACCGGTCCCGTGGCACTCCACGAAACCCGTTTCGCTGGGGTTTGAAATGTTCGCCGCACGGTACGTCCGCCTAATGAGGTCCTCCTGGCTCTCTTTGCTCGGGTTGGTGATGCCGCTCGTCCTGCCGTCGAAGTTGCTGCCAGTCGCACGGATCACACCGCGAATGGGGTCGCCGTCTCGAAGGGCGTCGCTGAGCTTCTTGACGTACACGGCATTAACTGCCTCGGCTCGAACGTACCCGTCGGCCTTCTTGTCGAAAGACCGACAGATTCCAGAGGGCGAGATGACGCCCTGTTCAGTCAGGGTGACGGCAAGTGTCGGGGAGACGATGATGTTTGCTCCGGCCACCACGGCGGAATCGCATGATCCCGAGTAGATTGCCTGACAAGCCTCGTGGAGTCCAATCAGAGAAGAAGAGCATGCGGTGCGGATGGTCATACTGTTTGAAGAATCGTTAGCTCTGTTCGTATCTTATTTGGTGCATCACGATGTAAGGTATTTGGGGATCTCACCTCGGCCCCTTGAGATCAAACTCATACGATAGCCTGTTCGCAACTCCAAACTCAGCAGAGCTGGTGATCCGGTACATCCCCAGACGCTGAGGATCCTTCGCAGCAAGGTCCAGCCAGTCATCGCCGTAGACGCCGACGTAGCAGCCAATGTTCTTCCCGCGCCAGTCCCTCTGGCCGCCGCTTTCCATGCACTCCCAGACGACCTCGAGCAGCAGCCGCTGGTGCGGGTCAAGCCTCTCGACCTCGGCCCTACTCATGGAGAAGAAGGAGGCATCCAGCCGGTCAATGTCGACGTCGAGATAGTGCCCGTACTTGCTGTTCACGGTGCCGAGCTTGCCCGAGTCGCTGTAGAAGGCGTCGACGTTGAAGCGGCTCTCGGGGACCCGGCATCGGGTGCTCTTCTTGTTGACCAGGAGGTCCCAGAACTCGTCCGTTGTGGAGACGTTGCCGGGCAGCCTCAGGCCAATGCCGACGATGGCGATGGGCGGCAGGTCCGACTCGATGACGGGTTCGCTGTTGGGGGTTGCCGTTGCATCGTTTCTGTCGATGCCGCTCGAGGAGGCGACGGAGGGACCGGACTCCGTGTTGCTTGATGTCTCGTCGAAAACCTCCCCGTCATAGGCCATGGTGCCTTCGACAGATCCGTTTAGCTGGACGGGCGAGGTGAAGGTGGTGTTGGACATGGCTGGTGTCATCTTCAATAATGAGGTAGCAAACTTGATTCGGGGTCGAAAGAACGAAGGTCTAGAGACTAGGTTGATAGTTGATATCGCTTGAAAGTGCAGGCTCAATGTTGAAACAGATTCGCGGCAAGTAGACTAAAGAACGCTTCAGTGATTGATAATAGAACCTGCAACAACTCGGGGAACTCTAGTGGATCCGGTGCTGGTATGATTGCATCTAAAAGCCCAGATGCAGTTGGCTTTGCGCAATCAGTCAATCCTGAATTGAAAGGTGGGCAAATCTTCAGCACAATCAGAGGCTTGGCTCTAGCTGCCTGGATGGCAATTCTTATGTCATTAATTACTCCGTCTCCCCCTACGTTGCACTCAATAAGCATGTAAACTTGCAACCATCCATCTAGGACTGTCAAGTCTCCCTTACGGAGCGTACAAGTCTTTGGTGTTCCAGTGGCTGTCAGCAGAGCCTAGGAGACAGAACGGTAGCGCTAGTAAGCGCTGTGAACAGGCCTCATCGGCCAAAGGGGCGGCGTCTTACCCCTGAGTCAGATGTCGTTGGAAGGACACCATGCAGCTTACTTTCCTTGGGTACAGTAAGTAAGACACGCCACGACAGTGTCCATCCATCCATTTCAGGGATCGCCCCAACACCCCTGTTGACAACCACCCGTTTAGGCGGGCTAGGGGAATAGTCGTTCTGTAATTCCTTGTGCTTCAACAATGTTCGGTAGTGTGGAATACGGATACTGGACCAAGTGATCGCAACTCGTAGCTCTTGAATTCACATCGTAACAACATCGTAGGATCAAGAGAACATTCCCCATACTTCAAGAGCTCTAGGGATGACTTAGAACAAAGACTGATCGGGCGATAACATAGTCGCAAGAAGCATATGGTCAATATGGGATTCGTTTATTTTAGCCTCTCATGGTGTACTGTAGGGTGTATTCAGACTTTCGCACCGCTCTGCGTTGGACCCAAAACTTGGGGGCAAGTTCAAGGTTCAAAAGAAAATGGAGACGTAAATACAAATTGAAACTCATTTTGAATTCAGACTTGATGAGTAATTAAAATGCACGACAACGAGACTAATGCTAGAGCGACAAAGAGAATGGCAAAAAAAAAACCCGAATACATCCTCTAAAAGCACCTAATAGTCGTCGTCCGAATCCGAGTCAAAGTCAATGATCTGGACCAGCTTGGACTCCTCGTACTCGGCCGTCTCCCGCCACGCCGTCGCGACCTGGGCGATGACCTTCCTCTCCCTGACGAGCGCCTTGGCCCTCTCCTTGAGGATCGCCCTCTTCGTCTTGCCGCTGATGGTCTTGGGGATCGAGTCGGTGAACTCGATGCCGCCGTCGAGGTGCTTGTGCTGCGACAGCGCCTCCTTGACGTAGCTGTAGAGCTCCTCCCGGACCTCGGACTCGCTCCGCTGCTTGGACAGCGGGGAGCGCACGACGTACGCCAGCGGCAGCTCGCCGGCCGTCTCGCTGGGCACAGGCACGATGGCCGCGTCGGCGACGTCTGGGTGCAGGACGAGGAAGCTCTCCAGCTCGGCGGGGGCTACTTGCATGCCCTGTTGAATCTGATGTCAGTAACAGCTACCAGACCGCCATTCGAAATGAATCATGCTGAGAATTAGAAGACTTACCCTGACTTTGATGAGCTCCTTGATGCGGTCGACGATGAAGATGTGTTCCCTGCCCTTGGGGCTCTGCCGCACCTCCACCAGGTCGCCGGTGCGCAGCCAGCCATCCTCCGTGATCATCTCCCGCGTAGCGACCTCGTTGTTGTGGTAGCCGAGCATGATGCCGGGGCAGCGAACCCAGAGCTCGCCGGCGCGGTTGTACTCGTCGATGTCCTGGCCATTGGTGTCGACCAGCCGTGCCTCGATGGACGGGAGCAGGGTCCCGCTGGAGCCGTGCATGCCGTCGTTGAGCTCCGTCATGGAAATGATGACGGACACTTCGGTGAGGCCGTAGGCCTGGATCAGCTTGCATCGCGGGAACAGCCGGCTGAAGTGCTCTGAGGTGTCTTGGTCAAGGGGAGAGGCCGCGGTCACTACGGAGGTGACGCTGCTCAGGTCGTATCTGCTAACCAGGGAAATAGCTTTTGTGATGGCTGTGATCATAGACGGGACCTGGGGGAATCGAGTTGTTAGTGACCGAGACTACGGGCCGAAAAAAGAGGCCAGTTACTTACCAGCCAAAGGCGCCGCAGCGAGTACTTCTCAATGACCTCGAGCGTTTGGAACAAGTCAAAGGCTTGGAGAATGACAACACCGTCCCCTCGGTAGACGCTGAAAAGAGAGACTGCGTTCAGGGCATAGCCGTGGCTCAGGGGGAGGACTCCCAGGCTCATCTCCGTCCGTCTGCGGTTGTTGGCGCTTTCGTGGGTGGCGAGCTGGAGGACGTTCGCAATGACACCCTTGTGCGACATCTTGACGCATTTCTGTTGCACGGGTCATCAGTTGGTACATCTTCAAACAGAGACGTAATCTCCCTAGCGTTCAATGATGGTATCTTACCGGAAGTCCAGAAGTCCCGCTAGACGTACACATGAACGCCGTCTGGCGAGCGCCCTGGCCCTTGCTCCACTGCAGCCGCGGCAGCGGGGACATGCTGCGGGCCTCTTTGATCAGGCGGTCGACCGACTTTGTGCTGAACGGCACCTGGATGCCGCTCTCGAACTGGGGAGGTAGATCGAGCAGGTAAACGTGGCGGCTGGAAATGCCCGCCGCCGCGGCGCACTTGAGGGCCTGCTCGAACAGGGGCTTGCATGTGAAGAGGGCCTTACAGTTCACGGATTTGAGCAGGCCCGTGAGTTCCATCTCTGAATAGGCCGAGCTGATGGGGCAGGACGCGCCGGAGAGGCGATGAGTGGCAAATGAGACGGTCAATGTGTCAATCTGTAGGGGTTCGTTAGCACGAAAGTCGAACGCGTAGAGGGAGTGAGGGGGGCATTACGGTGTTCAAACTGTAGATACCAATCACTTTGTCCATGTCTCTTCCCTCATTGACCTGCCATCCCAGGTCTGAGGCAAGCCCTCGAGCGAGAAGCTCGATTCTCTCTGCTACCTGGGACGCAGAGTACGCCTTCCCGGTAATGCCACAAGTAAAGGGGGGCTTCGAGTTGGCCTTTGGGTACCGTCCATACTTGTCCTCGTCTCCGAAAAGAAACTCATGGACGGAGAGCGTGTCGGGAATTTCAAAGGGCAACTGGGGAATGTGGTCTGGTGGAAGGAAAGACATGTTGAATGATTAACTGAGAGGCTACGGCAGGTGATAGAGGAAGGGGTGCTGTAGAGACTTCAGCAAACGAGTATTCAGGCAAAGACTGTAATGGTTTTGAGAGAGGGGACAGAATAATAGATATCTCATGCCTACAAGTCATATTAAAGAGGCACATTGCAGCAATAAGAATCGCCACTCCCAAATTTTGGCGTATACTATCTCCAAGTTCCTGTCAGGCACCTCTGCTTCCGTGATGGTTGCGTGGTAAGCCGTCAATCCCGAAGCTTACCTGGTACTCGTGGGATGTGAGCCGTTTGCATTGGTAATTCTCCGTCCAACGACTTTTTTACGAAGGATTCGATGACAGGTTGATCCAAAACTGGTGAGCGGCCAAGGGATAGGAAGTTCGATCGAGGGTGTGAAAGATCCCTGACATAATACAGACAGTAAGCCATCCCTCCGTGCCTTGCTGAATGGTGGCTCGCGGGCCGACACCCATGATTTCATCGACTCATGACTGAACTCAAATCACGATATTTCAATCATTCTTCTGTGATTCTTTAGTAAACATGTGATGTCTTGGAGAAGGAAGGGCTCTGGAGTCTAAGTATGTGGTGATTCAGGCTGGAGAGTGCCATCAGACCTCGAGGTGACTCCATCTCGTCTCCGTCAGCCATGACAGCCTCTCGGGTCAGATGGTGTGTTTTTTACCCTCTTCTGCCTGCAATACGAATAGATGCGGGATGAATATTGGTGAGTTTTGGCAGATAGGTAGGCAGAAATAATTCGTTGAAGTCTGCGAGTGATCGCAAGGTCGATTCGTACGAAAAGAGAATTGGAGACAGACAAAATCAAAACAAGTTATTGAGCGGCACTTGGAGTTGCTTATAAATTCCTAATCATATTCTGTCCAGCAGCGGGCTGAACGGATGACAGTGTTTATATGTATGTACTGGATCTGCCTTTATAGATATGTTCAGAGGGACATATGGTGCATAGACACAGCCGCAGCAAGTTGAGAGACCGAAACCTCCAGACCGCTACGATGATTTGGCCGCGTCAGCGTCTGTCGCGTCCGCCATGTCACGCAGCGACTTGAACTGCCACCGCGGCCGGTACTCCTCCGGCACGTCCTCCAGCTTCCCTCCCATGACCGTCGGCACCTCCTCGCCGCGCTCGATCCAAGCCCCAACGATGCCGACGTGCTTCTTGGCCGGCACGAGGTCGTGCGGGAAGCTGTACGCGGTGTGAATGATGTCCTCCCTCTGCACCCCGAGGTCCTTGGCGAGGTGCTCGACGAGGTACTCAAAGTTGCGCGGGTCGGGCTTGTAGGTGCCGATGTCCTGCGCCGTGTAGATGGCGTCGAACTCGACCTCCGTCAGCGGGCCGGCCAGCGTCCCCGCGAAGGAGGCCCGGTCGACGTTGGAGAGGATGACGAGCTTGAAGTGCTTTTTGAGCCGGTTCAGTGCGGCTACGGTATCGGGAAATGCCGCCCACTCCGCGATGCCCGCGGCGAAGCGCTTCGCGGCCTGGTCGTCGGGGGCCTCGACGCCGAGCTCGCGGGCCACGTCGCCGTAGACGTCCTCCAGGATGCGCTGGTAGATCTCGGTTGGCTGCTCCCGCACGCGGCGGCCCTCGTGCTTGGCGAAGAGCTGGATGGTGCCGGCCCGGTTGTCGCGGAGGGGGTGGGAGGGGTCGAGCTGCGCCGTCAGCTCCGAGAGGGAGGCGAAGACGCCCGACTCCCAGTCGACGAGGGTGCCGAAGCAGTCGAAGGTGAGGCAGCCGTAGGAGCTGAGGGATCTTGGCGACGTCATGGTTTCTTTTGGTTTGGTTGATTGCACGGGCTGAAGAAGATGTGTGTGTGTGTGAGATGCGATGAGGCTGGTGCGTTCCAGTCGGGGGGGATGGGAAGAAACAACAACGATCAGAGAGTTAATAATAACCGGCAGGGCTTCCTTCGCCCCGCGCCGCCAGCGCAACTCGGCGGCTGGTGTAACGGCGATCCCCTGCATGATGCATTCTGCGGAGTTAGTCGTGTCTTGCGGAGGAATATTACTGTCGGAGTGGATCAACCTGCATGCTTACTGTCCATCGCCATCGGCGTCAGCCATGTCAGCACTATATCGCAAGGCAGATTCGGTCAGCGCTGTCAGCGCATTTTATATAACCACCATGACTGTCTTTGGAGATGTCGCGAGGCCCCTCTCTGATGAGGGCTTTTGCCGGGCGATATCCCCTCCGTCCCACTCAACCAACCACGATCCCGCTCACAGTACCTCGCCGCGATGGACACTGGACGCGAGCCCTGCCCCTGGGTCATCATCACCGACGCGGGCGGCGCGTTCAGCATGGGCGCCGTGGGAGCCACGATATGGCACGGCCTGAAGGGCACGAGGAACTCGCCCGCCGGGGAGCGGCGCATCGGCGCCATGGCGGCCATCAAGTCGCGGGTCCCGGTGATCGGCGGCAACTTTGCGGCTTTTGGCGGCCTCCTCGGTCTCTACGGCTGCGCTGTCGGTGGGCTCCGGCAAAAGGAGGACCCTTGGAACGCCATCGCCGCCGGGCTCTTGACGGGGGGGTCGCTGGCCGTTCGCAACGGGTACAGGGCCGCGAGGAACAACGCCATCGGCTGCGGCATGCTCATGGCCGTCTTCGAGGGCGTGGGCATTGCTGTTCAGCGCGCTGCGGCGGGAGGCACGAAGTTGTGTTGAGGTAAGTCGCCCACTTGGACGTCATATGCTGCTTTTGGAGGCTGCAGGAGGACGCTGTGTACTGATGAGAGTAGTGAGAAGCAATGACGGAGCCCGCTTGGCGGCTTTAACCCAATGTACGTGGTTGAATAATGCACGCCGATGGATTTGCCTGACTAGCAACGGCACTTCAACCTGAGTAAGTCTCTAATATGAACCCCTTGATTACGGTAGATACATGTGTTCATCCTCTTCTCGCTTTCTTAACCCTTTTCCCACTCTCCCTTTTTTTTCTTTTTTTTTTTGGAAACCATGCCTCTGTACATTCAATGAATAGATCGTCTCCTAACTCGGCTTTCTAGATTTCGTGGCCACTATATGCAGTCTATCATCTAAATCAACTATCGAAGTGAGACTATCAAGAGGATATGGATCTGGGCGATAGACTATCAAAACCGCGCTATGTATTAAGGCTACCTCAGTCCTGTCGTACTACCGCATTCACACGTCCCATCCACGTCTCAAGAGTTCCACCACTGGTACAACCTTTTCATCCAGTAATCCGAGGGCTGCAGCTGCGCCTCCAACCCGTTGTGAGCCGGCTTCTTCCCCATTCCTTCATGAGTGACGCTGGCCTTGAAGTCTTCTTGGAATTGTGTCATTGCAGCAACGCCTTTCAAGATATCGTCAGCCGCCATGTCTCGCTGCCCGCTTTTGGCCAACCCCTGGGCCAGAAGCGCAACATTCTTGATGTCCCGTCCGCTCACGTCCAAGCGCGATAATCGGCCGAGAAGCTGCTCTTCCACCCATTCGGGCCGCTTTCCTCGACATGCCCGTGTGACCCAAGTATCCCAGAGCTGCTTCTTTGCTTCCTCGGACAAAGGACCATATGAGAGCGCCAAGTGGATTCGGGACATGAATGCGGTGTCGATTGTCCCAACACGATTGGTCGTTAAGAAAAGTGTCCCCTCAAAGTATTCAAGGGTACGCAGAAGCACTTCCCATATATATTAGTACTATTACGCGGGGGGGAATGTAGCTTTATACATACTGGAGACTATGCCGTTGCGCTCCAAGTCCTGGAGGTCACGAGCCTGCATGAAAACGTCCGCCTCGTCTACTAGCACGAGAGCTTGCCATCTGGTGGCAAGACGCAGGAAGCTAGCTAACGTCCTCTCGACGATGACGGACGGGCCAGTAAACTGACCCGAATTGGCCGTGAGTAGTGGTCGGCGAGCGTGATCTGCCATCACTTCTGTTTTCAAAGGTTAGCCGAGTACTTGTGAGGTGGCTTCTGAATCTCACCTGCAGTGAACGTCTTGCCGACCCCAGGTGGTCCATGCAGTAGTATGATCACACCCTTCCCTTTACCTTGGACGAAATCGTCGGAACTGAACCCATCCAAATGACGAGACATTATCAGAGAAGAAATGAGCTGTTTCTTGTCACTCGGAAGAACGAGGTTTTCGAACCCTTCGTCGTCAAAAGCCACGTTTTGAACATTTTCGACGTTGAACCATCCCCACTGCTTGTTGATCAGGGTGTATGCGGGAACTTCGTGATGGCATATCAGAAGCATCGTGTCATCAACCTTGACATCAGGTGAGGCATCGCCAATGATTTCTTCGCCGTCGGCGAATTTGACTGCAAAGCCTTCGAGATTTTGATAGCTTTCTTCGAAATCAATCACGATTCTCTGATGGATCTGTGCATTGTCAGTAGGTGTCTATTTCATTGTGGGATACCATAGTACTCACTATTGCCGGTACGAGATCATTGTTTTTGTAGTTGATTGGTGGAGCCGGTATGGGATGAAATCTAGGTATAGTAGGTGTGTTCCATTGACTGAGCTGGGCAGTTCCATCATACTGGCAGTGGTGAATGCCTATTAGAGACAAATACCTCTTACCTCTTTCCAACAGACGCTCCTTGATGGTTTCGCTGTCTTGGTGATACCGTAATGGAAAGATGCTAAGTGTTGTGAATGCTACGAAGCCGTCGTACTTCTTGACAATGATGGTGTTCTCGACGTATCCCACACTGGTTCCATTGCACTGTACGCGATGGACAAACACCTGCCAATACTCATGATCTTTGCTCGCCCCCTGGAGTGTCATCCGCTTGAACACAACCAGCGTCTCAATTTCCTGGGTCTTTTGGTATAACAGGTCGCCTGGCCTGAAAGCCATCCAGAGATGTCTGAATTCCAGTCCAGCATTGGCATGTCTGGTTCCGACTGTTGAATTGTATCTCGCAATCTCTTCGTGGAATTTGCGGTCGACATATTGCAAACACAGATCCATGTGACTCTGCAACTTGCTGTCATTGGATAACTTTGCATACTCTTCCAGCTCATTTCGGTAGTGGAAAAGGCACCAAAGGTCCTCGCCGGTTAAAGTGGTTTTGCCGGCTGTGTCAAAGGCGATTCCAGGGTATTTTTGGACCACATCTCGTAGAGCCTTCCTCAAATACGGTGACCTTATCTTCAAGGAGGTACGGCTCAGCGTCTTTTTGGAGTCGTAGTACCGGGTCAAAACGAGAGCGGCAGCATGGCTTCGGTCCTTCGGAGGCTCGAATTGTTGCTTGACTCCAACACGCAACTTGACTTCCTCGCCCCAAGTATCATGTCGGCTTTCGTAGACATGTAGTTCGCAGTCGATTCCGCCGCCATCGTCAATCTCCAAGGCTTCGACGAAGTCAAGTCCATCTGGCTCAGGCTGCCTTTCGGGCATGGGGCCTTCAGGGGCCATATCGCTTTCGACAACTTGTTCGAGATGTTTATTGGAGTCGTCGGCTATTTCGTTGCTAATTCCGCCTTCATTCTTTCTCAGGCCTGTGTTGCTGCTGGCAAAGGCATGGTCGCCTGGAGTTAATGATGTCTTCGCTATCGAGCCGAACGACTTGCTTTCCTGCGGTTGGGAGATTTCGACGGCCATGACAAGTCGAGTTTGTCGCACAGCCAAAGATGGGATCAGCAGTGGGATTGGAGAGGTAGATATTCAAGCAGTAAATTTAACGTACACTGAGGGGGGGCTCTCTTATGTACGTAAGTGCAAAGACTTGAATTGGCAGTGCTTGTGCTGCTTCTTGAAATTCCTTGCATGAGAGACTGGTCAACCTGGCCGCGGGACAACTGATGCGAGCCTGATGACGAAGACGCACATGATAATTCTTGTTGCAGCAGGCATGCATAGTTGCCTAGTTGCCTGCGGCGTCTGGTTCCTCTTACCTATCATTCGGCAACAAGCTGCATCAATTCGGTGGAAGCCGCCTTTTCGAGGACTGGCTACTAATACCTCGTTTTAACCTAGCTTCCTGGTTGCATGGGATCGGCGCACAAGTTGCAAACCGAGAGCATGCCCATTCTTGGCCTTTGAATCCGCACCAACCACGCCATCACAAGAAGCAGGCTGCCATTTGCAAGTACATAAAAGTCAGCTTATGATGCATGTGGCGACGCAAGACACCTGATTCAGACACCGAGTCTTATTTATGCAGGGTTATAAACAGGTAAAGCGCATGCAGTACAGGTACATCTGCAGAAAAGCAGAAAAAAGGAGGGCTAACACCTTCCGCCAGCCTCACTTTTCAAATTTGGCCGCGTGGTCCGCCAAAAAAGTCGCAGGAGAGCGGACCTAATATGTCGTATCATTGGTATTAGAACTTCGGTTCATGTCCACCTGTCCGAATGCCCATTGTCAGACGCACTGCTTCTCATGCATGTGGGGGAGAGGAAAGAAGGGACAACTCACTTGCATGCGCCGTCGCGTTAGAGCCCTTAGGACCGTTGACCTCCGAAGTAGCAGGCATGGTACCTGACTTGGGCAGTTGGATCTCATTGATTGTATGATAAGGCTGCTGTGATGGGTTTTCCGACAGCCATCTGTCCATCGTTGGTCCATAGGCCGCATAATGGGTGCCGGTAGCACTCGTAGCGGCAGTGTGACCTTTCGGCCATGCACGGGGAACTTTCACAAACTTCCCTGCCTGAGGTGCCTGCTGTAGAAATAAGCCACTGAAACAGGTGATGTTGTATTCGAACTCTTGGTACAGGAACGAAACGGCTTCATCGGACTTGGGACAAGGTGAACAAGAGAATGAGCCTGACCTTTTTGGTGTTGTATCTCGTCATTCTTTCAGTCAACGGACGTGTTGGTATCGTGGGATATGAGGAGTTGGACTGCTGCAGGAAGATAGACCGTCTGTGTTGGTTGATTCAGGTCATTCTGTTTGCTTGAGTCTAGGCCTTTTATATGTATCTTCTCCTTGAGATCCTCAGTGTGCTTTTTGAGAACTTTCTGTCTCACACATGAGATATTGAAAAGTTGCAAGAACTTTGCGATCTTTTGAGAACTTCCGAGGCCAGTTGAGTGCGTCTCTCACGATGCGGAGCCCATGGTAGTCGGTCACATTCGTGGGGTGGCATGGCGAATCGGGGTCTTGCATTGGCCAATCCTGGCTTGGGGACCTTTGAGAACTTCGGTTGCTCTTTTCCTCCGGCTACGGAACCGAGCTTAACCAGATCGTGGAGTCAGAAGTTCCTAAGCCAGTGACGCGGCACTTGACGTCGACCTATGATCTCCTCGGACTTTTTTGGTTGGTGTTGGGCAGAATTCACCACCCATGGCACACCCTGGAGACGTTTTCCGGCTTCTGATCGTTAAGCGCCAACTGACCTTGGATGGAGGTTTAGGCCAGGCACAAGATTCATGCATGATCTTTTGAGAACTTCGAAGGACTCTTTTCCCACCAATGGGGTCGAACAGTGGGATGTTGTCCAGGCCCAGACGTCAAGGGCTTGTTGGACTGCAGATCCACTGGTGGCATCATTGATCTGCGGCCAGGAACGACTTGACCCTTGCCTGCATGGGACAGCCTCTAGGTGATCTCCTTCGCCTACTTCCTGTTGCCTCAATTTGCCGTGCGTGCCGCGAGGCATACTAGTGCAAGGCGGCCAAGTGGCATTGCTGTTCGGACTGTTTGAGAACTTTTGGGAACTCGCATGGAGGTGTGGTATGTATGAACGGTTCCCTCCTTGCCTCCCGTCCTGATGGCTCATCTGACACACCTACACGTTGCGCGTCACCTTGCCCTGCCAGTCATTTGGGCTCTTTTGGGTACTTTTTGAGTATCTTTAGGTCCCTTGGAGGTCCCTTTACATGGCTCCTGGTTTTCTTGGCCCAGCCACCAATTCAGGGCTTCTTCGCACACGAGACCGTTACATATATCTGTCACCTTGCCCCGCCGCCTTCATGAAATTCCTTCGCATCTTCAACGCTGTCAATCACGCTTCACTACCCTTGTTGTATAGCAACTTTGGAATTCTTCACAGCTTGTCCGAATGTCATCCCACGAAGATTTGGTTTCCTTCCTCACCATGAACTCTTGGAATGGCATACCTCCAAACCGAAGCGCACCCGAGTCTCAATTTCCCTCCCCATGGCACCAACGACAAGGCAACGCTCATCAAGTCGAGGCGGCAACCAGCACTGGGGCAGCCCCTATTTCAAGGCTTTTGCAGGTTCAAGATGCAGAGCCGCCCAGCTCTTCAGCCCAAAGGACTCGCGGCCCACAGGGGAAACGACGACAATACGATAATCTTGACTGGGAGGCACACCAGTCAGATCTGAGAAAGCTCTATCTGATCGACAACAAGACACTGGCAGAGACTATGAAAATAATGGAGGAAAGACATGCCTTCGTCGCCTCGTAAGTCTTTTTTTAGAAACGTTTCGTGATGGCATCATCAGCTCACCGTCTTCTTAGAGCCAAGTTATACAAGCTCCAGTTCAAGAAGTGGGATTGGCAGAAAAACCTTCCAGCAACCCACTCCCGCTTCATGGTCGAAATGGCACATAAGAGAAAGCGCGAAGAGAACAAGGATACAATCTTTGAGTTCGGGGGTCAGCAATGGGACCATGACAAATACACAAGCCTGGTGCGTGGCAGCAAGGCACAAAGACTTGAACAGGTGCAAGGTAAGAAGAGCCTTTGCGAAAGCAACTACCACCACAAAACCCTCTGGTCATCGGACTGACAGTCATGATCAAGATTACTCTACGCCCACGGGCGTGAGCTACATGACTCCCAAGTACAATGCGCCTACGCCAGCCCAGGACCCCGTAGACAGTGGCGAGTCTGGGACCGAATCAGACGTTGACATGTCTGACGAGGAGGCCAACGATGTTCCGGACTACATCCAAGACGTCCCCGACGATTCCAGCGATGTGGAAGTCTACCGTGCCGCTGTCGGGCAGAGGGACGGCCACGATGACGTTGGGATTCCCTTGCTCAACTCCCAAGGCTTGGCGCAGTCTCAATTGCTCATTTTGTGTCAGGCGGCGCAGAGCTACAAGCGAGAGGGGAAACTGATGGAAGCCGAAGAGGCTTACCTCAAGGCCAGCGAAGGGCTTTCCGAGACCATGGGCCTGACCAACCTGGAGACCAACAGAGTGAAGTACGAGCTCGCCAACTTCTACGCGGAAAGTCGACGAATGCAAGATGCCGATGCCATCCTCGATAACATGACGCGCGATCACGTCGAATACTGGGGCCATGCACACGAAAGAACGCGGAAGCATGTTCTCCATGCGGTCGAACTCCTGGAAACGTGGAACAGATCTTCGGACGCTCTCGGTCTCCTATCCCACTCCAAGGAAATCATCGAAAGGCTTGATCACCGGGGCCATCGTGGTGCGCCGAGATCACGGAGACTCAACCAGACTCGTCGGGCCCCAGAGTCTCGCCGCATCGGCCAGGGTTCCGATCTTCAGGCAATCGCGGACGATATTACGGAAGCGGGATCTCTCGCGACAGTCAACTACGGCATCGGGGTTGCCAAATCTCATGTCACCGCGAACGACGAGGCCTCTCAGGGGCTGCTTCAGGCCATCATCCGACACTGCGAAAGACACCCCCAGGGCCGCGCTTTACAGCATGTGCAAGCTATAGCCGAGATCTTGAGCCTTTACACGAGGCTGGGAAAAGCCAGTGTGCACGAGCCAGATTTCTTCGCCGCCGAAGAAACGCTCAGGACGATATGGAGCGACTATGACTGGGACAAGGAGAGGTTTCAGTCCATCGAGGTGATGGAGGCGTCCATGCAGCTGGCGCTCAACATATTCCGAGGCGGCTTCAGGCAAATTGCCACGCGCATCTTCCGGCGAGTGGACGACAAAGCCAGGTCTCTTTTCGGCATCGACGATGAACGAACGATCTGGATCCTCATCACGATAGGGCTGGCTTACCAGAGCAATGCAACGTGGGTGGAGGCCGAGGAGTGGTTCGAGGCGGCTTTCGCTGCTGCGCTCTCTAGCAACCGGTGGGACGAAGAAGACGGCATCGTGAGGTCGCTGCAGAACGCCTTGGACAAGCGCCACTTTTCGTATTTGTCGGATGAAGGGAGACCGTATAAGACCATCTTCGGAATCTCGGGGATTTCGATCCGCCCAGGAAGATTGCATTTGAGTTGACCGGACCTATGCTGGACAGCCCAATGGGGGGTACATGTAGATTTCGGATTTTTTTCTCAGGGTATCTTGGGTCTATCGCCGTGCGGCTTACATATCTAGAATGGAATTTCTTTAGCGGTCATGACATGATTCCGACTCTTGCCTCTGCTTCAGAAGACCCGGCCCGGAGGCTTCATCGCAGCTACCTGAATCGCCCCTCACTGGAGAATTCGGAGGGACACTGTAGAACTGATAAGAATAGTAGCCCATTATCCAGACTTCGCAATGACCTTGGCCGAGCCCTCTGAAGTGCATTATACGCGTCCATATTCTCAGCTGGCAACGACACAGTTCGGTTCAGACCGAGTGAGTCCTCGTCGGTGGCCCTTTCATCGCCATGTACATGTATACTATCCGCGCTATCCTATTGTGGGTTTATCCTCACTGCCGGCGATCTTCGCGGCAGCCACCGGAGCGGAACTACGTAGCTCCGTGTCACGCTCTGAGCACGTGACAGGCCTCGGCGCTGGTCTTGATATCCAGCGCCGGCAAGCTCCTCCTCCCCTAGACAACAACAATCCATCTTCATCGCAGTACTACATCCCCTACGTGACTTAAGCTGCCACTCCGCCTGTGAAACCAACACTTATACCCCTTTTCCACGTTCCCTACCCCTTGCATATAACTGGTAATTCTGGATAACTCATTTTTCTGTTTTCGTCGTTCCTGTTCTGACGCTTATTTCTACTTGTTGTGACAACTTGAGACAGACTACCCCCTAACTACGCAGGAGAGGCTATACGCACCTGGGCACCAGACTGCTAGAGCCAGAGTGTATAGCGCGCTTACAAGTGTAAAAGGTAACTGTGATGACATCAAGAGGCTCTTGACGCGATCTGAAGCGGTATTATCGTGAGAGGGGCATTCTCAAATAGTCCCTGGCACTCGAGATACTCAAACACACCCGTGACCAAGGAGTGCCTCGGACGCTCATTCAGCCACAAAAGACATTCATCTCGCAACAATAGCAAACAAGCAACTCCACTCTACACATGATCTCCTGTGCCCACACTTCTCTCGAAACCTCAGCCCTCTCCCTACTAAACTTCAGCCTCTAAAGCCACTCACGTGCACCACCCACAACGATCGTTGGCACTTTATAAGCAACAGTTAACCAAGACCTTCTCGGAGACAAGCAGACAACGGGAACTTGGCCGAATGGTCATGTGTCAACGTTCTGTCTGCTGTTAGAGGCAACAAAGTCCAAACCTCCCGAGTTCGAAGCCATAGAACCAAAACAAAAAAAAGGGGAGAATGCTCTAATCGTGCCCCCATCTATACTGCCATTTATCCGCTATATGTCTGAACGTCGGAGGCTATCCACTTCTCCCGGAGGGCCCGGGCCTCTAGGCTTAATCCGGATATCCGGGCCTTAGATCGTATAGTCACACCGAAAAAGGAGGTACGGTGGCTCGGGATTTACTTCGACCAGACCCTCTCCTTCCGGGGGCACGTAGCCCACCGGGCCGCAATAGCCCTACGGGGCGCCCGCTTTCTGCGGGGGCTCGGAGCAGTGTACCGGGGTCTGCCCCCATACCTAGCCCGCAAGGCGGTTCTCACTTGTATCGTACCAGCAGCCCTGTACGGGGCCGCGGTATGGTACGCCGGCCTTACGAGGCCGGGCAAGACCTCCGGCCGGATTGTTAGTACAAGGCGTCAAGGCCATCTCCGCTTGATAGACCGGGCCATCAGAGAAGGCCTACGGGCTGTACTCCCGGTGTGGTG